>MCJB01048142.1:1713-85899 GCA_002018475.1 Nicotiana obtusifolia | reverse complement strand
GGGGGGGGGGGGAGATAGAATTGCTGCTGTTACAAGATAGTAACACTGGGTGAACATTGGAATTTCAGCAGTAGAGCAGTCAAAAGAAGCTTACTGCTTGTGCTGGTATTACTGTATCCTAACTTTGTAGTATTTTGAGTTACTGCTTCTTCCCTCAAGAATATGTTCATGTTAATCATCCTGGTGTATTGTGATTCATCATGTATGGTGGGAAGTTGAGTCTTTTGGACTTCTTACGTCTAAATACAGGGGTGCCTTTACTGTCAAGGTGAATCTGTCCCCTTATGAGTGCAGGCAGGTCCCTTTGGCTGTTATAATGTCTTAGGAAGTTGGAATTGTGGCTCAGTTTGGATAGGGTATCTGCTGGACCATTGGCTTCTCTCAGGACATGAGTGCACTTAAAGCCTTCACAATGTTGGATCAAATGTTTGATTTCCTGTATTATCATATCTAAGGTCCATGGTGGTTTAGACTGTCCTGTTAGCCATTGGGTCGCAACTTAGAGTCTGTTTCCAGATGAAGTTTGGTGTAACCATTTTGCATACACCAATTAATGCCAATGAGTGCTGCTTGAGTTTCTGCTAAATTATTAGTTCCCTCTCCTAGTGGACTTGAAATAGCATGAATGAAATTAACTTGGTGGTCCCTAATGATGACCCCTGCTCCTATTTTCCCTGTTGCCTAGGGCACTGCCATCTGAGTTGATTTTGACATACCCAGTTGTTGGCTTTAACCAAACTACTTGTTGCACATTGGTGTGATGTTGTAAACTCTCTATAGCTATGTACATTTCTGGCCATGTGACAGGCCATTTGATGTTAGCATAAGATGTTCTGAGCAGCAGAAGTAGATCATATGTGATAGAGTACAGTGCTCTGGTAACTGATGATGATTTTCCCCCATATTTGGCTGCACATCTATTCTTCCATAGATTCCAGCATATAATGATTGGCAATGTGTCTAGGACCAATTTCTGCACCTCATTCTCTCTTTTTTGCAGCCACCAATTCATTAAATTTCATTGTTAGGGACTGTCTGTGATTTTGAATCCCAACTGGTGCATTGAAGTGTTTCTAGATGATTTGGGCAAATTGGCCTGAGTTGAGTATGTGCTTCGCTGTTTCATTCCTTGCTTTGGTGCAACATACACACTTGTTAACACTTGGAGCTCCAAACCTAGCTACTCTATCGTCTGTGGGAAGCTTGTTTCTCAATGCTCTCCATAGGCAAAAGGACCATTTGAAGGGTATTTTCTTGTGCCATATCATCTTATTTGTGAGCAGTACTTGGTTTCTTTCTCTCAGTACAGTCCATGCTGATGCACAAGAGAATTCCCCAGAAGCAGAAGGCTGCCATTTTGGCGTGTCATTAATGTGGGGGTTATAATGGATTTTGACTTGGAGAATATGTGAGATTATGGACAGTATTAGACTGAGTTTCTGGATATCCCATTGCCCGTCTGCCCAGCAATGTGATACCTTGGTCTTGCCGGGCCTGCCCTGCCCTTGTCTAAAGTTAGCTAAGTGTCCAATACCTAGCCAGTTATCCCACCAGAAGCTGGAATTTCCTGAGTGTAGTCTCCATTGAATGTGATAGTCAGCAGTTTCTTTGTAGATCATCATTCTTCTCCATGTCTGTAACTGTCCAGAGCTCTATTTTTTTTATCTGGGTTGTGATCTCTTACAGTATTTGGCCAACAAGAAATTGCTCCATAGTGTCTGTTTGGTCCTGAATCCCCACCATTGTTTGTATTCCATAGATTTACAAATCTCTGCTATAGGTCTTAGTCCAATGCCCCTTCTTCCAGTGGGTATGATAGTGTGTGCCATGAAGCCTAATGGTATTTGTTCTTTTCTTTGTTCATCCCCCAGAAAAAGTTAGCTGCAAGTTTCTCTATCTGTTTAAGGACAGCTTTTGGGGGTGTGACTGCTGACAACAGGTGAATAGGGAGTGATTGTAGGACATGCTTGATTAAGGTCGATCGACCCCCATAAGATAATAATCTGCCATGCCAACCTCTTATCCTACTTACCACTTTAGAGATGATACTATTGAAGTACATAATCTTTTTCCTGCCAATGTATAGGGGGCATCCTAAGTATGTTAGAGGGGATTCCTTTTTGGTAAAGCCTGTGACCTGCTGAATTCTTCTGGTAGTATATTGGAAGGCAGAGGGGGCAGTCATAAAATGTCTTTTGATTTTGTTAATCTGTTGGCCAGATGTCTGCTCATAATCTTGAAGAACTTTCATGATCTTCTTTAGAGAGGTTTCTGCAGCCTGAGGTGAAAATGCTCACATCATCTGCGAAGCTCAGATGTGTGATTTGAGGTCCTCTCTTTTCCATATAAAAGCCATTAAAGAACTGATCATGTGTGAGATTGTTGAGCATCCTAGACAGTAATTCAGCTCCCAAAATGAAAAGTGAAGGTGCCAGAGGATCCCCTTGTTTTAGGCCTCTAGTGGAGTGAAAGAAGCCAAATCCTGTGCCATTGACTACAATAGAGTACCAGTTTTTGGACATTGTTCTCCATACCATGTCAATGATTCTTTCACTAAAACCCATTCTTCTCATCATTATACATGTAAAGGACCAAGATACTCTGTCATAAGCCTTTGCCATATCCAATTTGATCACTACATTAGTGCCTATGTTTGGCTTCTTGATTCCCTGGACAATCTCTTGTGCAAGCATAATATTTTCGGAGATGCTTCTTCCTTTGATAAATTCAGTTTGGTTTAGGGAGATGATATTGGGAAGAATAGGTACAATTCTTTTGGAGATAATCTTGGATATAATCTTATTGATGAAATTGCTCAAACTTATAGGTCTAAATTCTGACAAAGTGTTAGGGAATTCCACTTTAGGTATCAGCAACAGGCATGCTTGTGTCATGTACCTAGGCATTGATTGACCATAGAAGAATGCCTTCACCACATTGAAGAGGTCAAACTGGATGATATCCCAACAATACTGGAAGAACTTTCCATTGAGGCCATCTGGACCTGCAGCACTGGATGGGTTCATTGAGAATACAGTTTCTCTGAGCTCTTTCATTGTAGGATCTTTGTTGAGTTGATGATTATCTCAGTGTAGGAATGTAAGATAGAAGATCTTCCCTAATGACTCCCCCAGGATCAGTGAATAAGTTGTGGAAGTGGTCACAGGCAGCTTCACCTATTGCTTCATCACCATATATCCAATCATTATCTTTATTTTTGATTTTGTGGATATACAGTTTTCTTCTTCTGCCTCTGATCAGACTATGAAAATATTTGGTGTTGGCATCTCCATCCTTGAACCATTGTAGTTTTATTTTTTGCTTCAGGACAGCCTCTTCAATCTTCAAATGTTTGACATATTGAGCATTAAGTTCATGGGCAATTGTTCTATCTGATTCTTTATTGGACTGTGCCCAGGTCTCTTCTGCTTTTCTAACTTTCTCTTAAAATTCCTTGACTTTCTGGAAAATATCTCCATACTCCTGTCAGGACCATCTGGATAATTCTTTGCAGAGTGTTATAGTTTTTAGATGAAAAATCCACAGTGCATTTCCAGTGACTAGGGTATTCCAGACTCGCTGTACCAGTGGCAGGAAGGTTATATTTTCTGTCCAGCAGTTCAGGACTTTAAAATACTTAGTGGCATTTTCCTGTCTGACATTGATTTCTAGGAGAAGAGGGCAATGGTCTGATCATGTAGATGCTAGATGTGTAATGGTAGTGGCAGGGTGTGCAGCAAGCCAATTGTCATTAGCCAATCCCCTATCCAGTCTTTTCCATACAATTGAGCAGGGGCCTCTGCCATTAGACCAAGTGTATCTAGGTCCATAGTATCCAAGGTCAGTGAGTCCACAGTCCTCGATCATGCTCAGAAACTCTAGACTTTTTTTGAGTTGGTATGGAATACCCCCTATCTTTTCTTCAATTAATGCAATTACATTGAAATCCCCAATGGCACACCATGGTGCACTAGAGTTCTGTGCTTTGTTCCTTAGCTTGTCCCACAGTGGCCTCCTCAAAGGAGGTTTGCATTTAGCGTATATGACTGTGAGATGGAAGATTTCAGGAGCTTCAGCATGC
The DNA here is from genome assembly GCA_002018475.1 of Nicotiana obtusifolia. Taxonomy (NCBI): domain Eukaryota; kingdom Viridiplantae; phylum Streptophyta; class Magnoliopsida; order Solanales; family Solanaceae; genus Nicotiana; species Nicotiana obtusifolia. The sequence goes on along the minus strand of MCJB01048142.1, from coordinate 81,818 downwards.
TTTAACTCAATTGTGACTTGCTGTTCATCTTGATCTGTGATAGTTCCAGAGAAATTCTTATCCCAGAAAATCCATATCTTGTCATTGGTGTTGGAAGCTACATGATGCATAGAAAGTTGGTTTTGGTATTGAGTGATATGTGAAGAGTCTAGGAGTGGTTATAGAATAGCTATGAGTGAAAGATTATGGATTTGTTTTAATGTTTTGAGTCTCTCAATGGCTCCAGAGATTCTAATACCTCTGACATTCCATATAAGTGTACTAATCATTAAAACATGGAGGGGGGTTGAATTTTGGTGGGACAATGCTTTTTTTAGCAGAGGGTTTTTTGCATTTGGGTTCGTATCTTGGGCTAAATCTGGCCCAACTTGGTTAAAATGCCACTAGCCCAATCCTTCAACCTTTAATTATCCTAAAAATGCAAAATTAAAAAGAAAATCTCTTTGATATATATAATTTAAAGATGCAAACAAAAATAGACAAATAAAATAGAAAAACATTTTTGGTATTTTGTGAAATTGAATGCTAATGAAAATGCAGAAAATCATGAAAAAAGTAATCAAAAGTAAGATAAGATTGATCTAAAATTGACTTCTTTAGGAGATTAAAAGGGTGGGAAAATTAGGTATTCACACTGTTAAGCAGTGGTAGTAAGCTTTTGCTTTTCTTTATTTTCTTATTAGATATTAAATAGTAAAATTTATACATTCAAAGAAAAAGAAAAAAAAGCAAAATTGTGGACATAAAATGGCACAAAGAAAAGTTAGAGTTATAAAAGTCAGTTAACATTCTCTATTTTCGGTTAAAAATGGAAAGTTCTATGATGGCACCCCTCCAGTACTAGAATGCTTAATGCGTACTATATATTAACTTATTTGAGAAAATATTTAGAGAAATTTTCATAAAGCACTATAGTTTACAACCTAGTAATTATAATTTGCCTAGTTATCATTCGTAGTTATTGTTCAATTATTCGTTCGTGTAACAAATACAACATGTATCAACTGTACTCGTTCGCACAATTGTCTTCATTCGTGCAACGAATACAACATGTATTACATTTATCGATTGTATTCAAACACGCAACGGTATATAGAAAAATAAAATGTACTTGCTGAGAGTCGAACTCAAAACCTCAGCTAACTAAGCAGATGCTCTAACCAACTGAGCTATGAGAGCTTGTTTCTCTCTTATTTCAGTCCAAAATAATTAATCCCTTGTTTCATGGATTTGTTATAAATTCAAATATAGTTAAGAATGGTAAATTTGCTAAGAGTATAGCTGCGAATGATAAGTACAGTGTATATGTTTGACTTGTTGCGTAATTTCCCAAATATTTATTGATATTTGAAAAGGTGGGTCAAGTTAGGCGAGTTGGGTTATGACCCATTATTCTATTGACCAAACTCTTCTTAGCCCAAGTAAACTTTGGGCATGGTCGAGCGATGACCCAATTACTACTTCATCCCATCTTGACCCGTCCAAATTTAGCCCAAACCACCTATTCGCACCCCTAAACCTGGCCATTCAACCTAATTGGAGAATGGAACTCCAGGCAAGGCAAGTAAACAACTAACCTAATAAAAAGGATCTTTTACCTATCTATACTACATATGAAACTTATTTACCTTCCTTAATCAAGTTTTAACTTAATTATATAGTCATATACAATTTACCAATTATGTACAAATTAGTTTTAAATGAGTATCCCTTTATTGTAACCTTTTAATTTAGTAAATCCCTTTAAACCCTCACAATTCCTTTCTTACCCAGACAAACCCCAATCACAGTTTATTCTAAAGGATTTTTCTCTTTGTCTCTTTGAAATTAATCCTCTTTCTACACCGATTCTATAAGGTTTTTTCTTCTAAAGCTCATAATTTTCTCTAACAATGACAAAGAAAGGGATTAATTTTGTCATGGATGGAGTTTGGAGCTTTCTGGGCTTCCCCTTTTCTTGTTGGCGTTCCAATGGCAGGCTAGCAGCAGATGGATATTAATTATTTGGCTCGATTGTTCGAATTGAAATTGTCAATCAATAAATTTTGAAGGTGTTTGACTCTCCATCATTAGCAACCATTAAAAAGCTTCGAAGCTTTGAATTCGAATTCGGATTTTCAAAAAATATTTTTTTATTTGGATTGGGTGTTATTGCAATCGATTGGGAATATTTTATGGAGTTTATATCTCAATTTTGAGGGTATTTGGTGAAGTTTAGATTTGATTTTGGTTGGATTTTCATATTGATATTCGAAGTTTTATTAAAGTTGTATAGTAGTTATATGAAATTTGTCTGAAAACTGTATTTGGTTGTATCTATTTGTAGTTTTTTTTCTTAATATTGTATGAAAGTTGGAAATTACTTGTATACTGTATGAGTCATTGAGTTATAAATATTATTTTTTATATAAAGTTGTTGATATGTATCAAAATTGTATTAAGAGATGAAGTTTTGATTTGAATTTCAGAGAGGAAGAATAACGCACCACATACAAAATTTATACAAATCATATACAAAATATAGACAAAAGACATATTGTTTAAATTTTATTTTAAAATTGGTATTTTAGTTGTATGATGTCGTAGTTGTATCCAACTGGGTAATAATGATGTATGAAAGTTGTAGATAAGTTGTATGCTATATAGTTAGTTGTATGAAATTTATTTTTAGTGTGTATGTTACTGTAGATATATCAAATTTGTATTAAATTTGTACGAAAATTGTTTTAAATTTGTATGTTGATTACCATACATTATTCTTTTCTTATTCAATTTGTTAAAGAAAGAAAGGTAGAGAATGAATTCCAAATTGACTCGTGTGCTCTGCTTCATGTTTGTTTAAACTGAAAAACTTGAATATTGTAGTAGCAATATTTCAAAGTGCACTGATTCTGACGTACACATTTTTGCCCTCAAAATTCATCGACTATAGACTTCAAATCTGATCAAACTGGAAATTGTTCGTGGAAAGTAAAGTTTGCAAGAAAATAAAAACGACTTCACCTCTTAAAATTTTGATCACATGATACAGCACTTTTTCATACAACATTTAAGATAAGAAGTAAAAAAACTTCACAGCTACAATCAAAATATCTCTAATGACACATCAAAAGGGTCTATACTTGAACATACCTATGTACCCAAGTTCACAAGGTTAATTAATGGAATAGAGAGTAGTGGGGTATTAATCAATTCCCGACATTACTAGTAAAATAGTGAGGCTACGACACTGTCGAAAGACTACATTACAATTGATGCAATCTTGATTTGTACTGCAAACCTAGCTCCTTCCTGTCCCGGTAATGAATTTGGAAAGGAAAATGCTGACTCAGTATCGGATTAGCTAATTGGTCCTAGTCGCTAATATCCTTATTGAAAGAAGACTGGAGAGAAAATAGAAAAAATAAATTCCCTAATTTAAGCCACTAATAATAGATTGAATATAATTTGTAAATAATCCTTGTTCAGGGCAGGTAAAATACAAAATTAGGACAAGTTTGATCAATAAGTTTCAAATATTGCATAAAAGGAAAAATCCCCTAATAAAATAACTAAATTGTGGATTCATGATATTTAGAGTAGAAGTGCAAGGTAGCATGGAGCTTTCTGGGTAGTAAAATGGTCTGTTAAGGTTAAATGAGACTTCCGTTAATCAAGCTTCTCAATGAATTTCGAACATCAGAAAATATAAATCGCAGCAATACTTTAGGATGCAAATGGCCATTATTATGGCAAATCATTACCTAAAAAGTGGTGGAATTACTAATACCAGATTCAAAATTAAGAAGCTGAACCTTAAATATCTCGACGCTTTTTTGGTTTATGAAGTTTAGGTAGTATGAAAATCGCGTCATGTTATTATTCCACATACCTCGTAGGAAGTACTTACCACATTTCAATAATGACAGAAAATGTAAACAGCAGATTGAGTCGTGAAATGGATAAGTTATAGCACTATCACAAGAAGACCATATTCCAAAAGAATTATCGACAAAGTATACATAATTAGGATATGCATAGAATTACCGCCTACATATTCTTCAAATTTCTTACCACTATATTGACACAATTGAATGATATGGTATACCATGAGGCAATTTAACAATTAGTTCAACTTCCCACTGCCGCCACATGAATTACAGGAGCGAGCCGCGTTGCATTTCATACAGTAGCTCCACTTTTTGGGAAGCCTGCCAAATGCATGATATGAGTTCATATACTTAAAGGCTAGAACTCAGTGTATATGAACGAGGGGCTTAACGAAATGGAAAACATACCCTGCTGTATATCTTGTGGCTGCGTTCTTTGCCATCAGTCTTGCTCTCTCAGAATTCTCATCGGACATCCTTTTTAGCACAAATCCTTCCCCTCTGCATTCTGCACAAATTCCAGAGCCACCGCAGTCTTCACAGATTTTCGGCGGGGCCTGTCTATTGATAAGAACAACAATCAAAGGGGATAGTCTAAGAGCATAATAAGAAGTGCATTTGAGCTACAAATCATTTGATTTCCCCCCAACTTAAACTTCACAATTCTGCATAGTATTTTTCTCTTTTCTGGTTAGTTTGGAGAATAACCTGCTACTGCACAACTTCAAAGAGAGAACAAGCTGAAAATGGATAATGAAAAGGCAAAATTGTTCTACTGATTGAAAGAACTGTTTCCACCGTAAATGCAAAAGTAATTCTGAATTTCTTTTTTCTGATCAGAAGCTAGGCGAAACTTGGCTTATTTTAGTTTTTATGCGGATGAGATACATCAATAATCAAATCAAGAGGAGCAGAAACTAACCAACTACAGATTGGTACCTTAGGTTAACCTCACTGAATAGCAAGGGAGAATTTTTAGCAGGATATATCTGAATACAAATTGATGCAACAGTTGACTGAAAATGCAACTCGCAAGCTTTCTGCTGGAGAAAACTTCTATTGTTGTTGCCCTTTACCAAACAAATATGTTTCTTCTTTTCTTGAAAGACGAAAATGTTATCAAACAATGTTAGAAGAAAAAGCCATGTCTTCCTCGATATTTTTAAGGTATAAAACGTATGTTCATTTTGGGATCATCCAGAAGGCAACGAGATTTTCATTGTACTCCAAGATCAGTATCAGAAAATTTCAGCACTAAGATTAAATATTTGATTGAGCTGCTCTAGGATATGAACAAATATTTATATCAGAAGAAATAACTCTTGTCAGCTTTTAACTCACCTCAATTGCTTCAGAAGCTTTAGTTCTCCTTACAAGAATAGTTGCTGCAGCACCCACAACTGTGGCAGTAACTGCAATAGACACTGCTGTTTCTGCAAGTGCAGAAGTTACTCTGAACACTCTGCTAGCAGATTCTTTTGACTTGGTAGAACCAAGAAGATAAATGCGTGTAGATAACGCATTGCAATCTCTAGATTTCAACGTTCCGGTTGCTTCAAAGATCAAAAATCAAGATAAGCTATAAGAAAACATATATTTGACCCTTTTTTCTTCCATTATCTTAAAATTCTGTCCACAAATAGTTCAGAAACATCTTCGGATAATTCACAGAGAGGAATACTGAAAAACTAGACAGCTAAGCATAAGCCTTTGAACACAACAGGGCAAGCAGTTAAAGTATTGAAACTGGGAAACCTGTTTGGCATTGGATACAGCAACAATTTCAATCTGCTTATGTTGGCTAATTCTTCATTATTTAGGCTCTCGTACTATATAGCACTTGGTTAAACTGCATTATATCACCAATATATTCTGTACCATCCAAAGAGTTAAAATGACGAACAAGTAGTAAATTTTTAGAAAGCTCCGGTACTTAAACTATTAAACAATCAGAATAACATGCCCAAATCAACTTAGGGATATTGACAAATAGAGAAATATTTTGAAACCATCAAATTATATAGCTAACAATCGTCTTACCGACTAAATTACAAAGCATAGCCATTTCGTTAAACGAAGGATTTTGTTAGGCCAATATGTCCTTTTGGAAGCTCAAGAAGAACGTCTACTCTACATAATTACCTAATATTTAAGTCTTATGTTCACGATTTAACTCAAGTCCAATCATACACATATTTTTAAGTGTACATTATGTGCCTTTTTCAGTGACTTGACCCATAAAGCGGACGGGGATGTGAGGCTTGTTACATGAGTTATCCCTAAGAAAGGAAGTTCCAAATACCTGGAGTCAGTAATCTAAGGTAATGGGGAGATTGACGATGATGTCACACATCGTATTGGTTTAGTGGATGAAATGGAGGGCTCTCATCTGGCATTTTTTGTGATAAGAATGAGCCACCAAGACTTAAAGGTTAGTTCTACAGCCGAATATATGTTGTATCCGGCGAAATATTTGCCAGTCAAGAACTCTCATGTCCAGAAGATCCAAGTAGCGAAAATGAGGATGCTCAGATGGATGTGTGGGCATACAAGGAGAGATTAGATTAAGAATGAAGATACTCGGGACAAGGTGGGCATGGCCTTCGCGGTAGACAAGATGCGAGAGCGAGGCTGAGATGGTACGGACATATGAAGAGGAGATGCATTGATGCCCCAGCGAGGTGTGAGAGGTCGGCCATTGTAAGCCTGAGGAAAGGTAGAAGTAGGCCAAAAAAGTTGTAACGCGGCCATATCTTTGGCCTTGTAACCAAAGGCCTTGTTGCCTATTCTCATTTAACCAAGACAAGTCCCATGTAGCTATCTCTTGGCCAAGTAGTTTGACCTTAATTTTCTATAAAAGAGCAACTTCCTTCACGTTACAGATGCACCAACAAGATTGGGAATTCAATTCTTGTTTCTTCTCCTCCTCCTATATTTATTGAGAGCATTTTTGTAAGAGAGTTGAGTATTGGGAAACACTTGTGCGAATCTCTTCTTTGGAGTGATCTTCTGAGGTTATTCTCTCGGAGATACTTTAGCCAATATGACTCTAACAAAGACTTATATTGAGAAATTTGACCGAAGTGTAAACTTCGGGATTTGGCAATTAAGGATGAAAGCTATCCTAATTCAGGATGGCTTAGACATAACACTGTAAGAAAAGAAAAGGAGAAAAAGTCAGATAAAATGGACAATGAGTATGCCGTCATAGAAGGCAAAAGCTAGTATCATTTTAAATCTCTCAAATGAGGTTTTACATGAAATTGCTGTAGAAAGCTCAGCCACAGGTATATGGGAAAAGCTGAAAACCTGTACATGAAAAGGATAGTTGAAAATAAGCTTTACCTAAAGCAACAACTTTACTCTTTTCGTATGACTGAAGGTACCTCTATACTCACACATCTTAACACATTTGATTTCTTTTTATGGATTTGAGTAACATAGATGCTAAAATCAAATATGAGAATCAAGACGTGATTATTGTTTGTTTCCCAACCCTAGTCATTTAAGCATTTAAGAGATACTATGCTTTATGGAAAAGATAATATCTCTTATAAAGATATCAAATTTATTTTGAAATCAAAAGAATAGATAGATAGAGATATTACTGGAAAAACTAGTATGAACAAAGAGGAAGAGTTGTTTGTAAGAAGAAGATCTAATAAGAAAGATTCAAGTAGTGGGGGTCTAAATCAAGGTCAAAGTTCAAATACAGAAATGTTGTGTGCAAATAGTCACAGGAGAGGCCACATTATCTCTGAACGCTTTTAGTTGAAAAACAAAGAAAAGCACACAAAGAAGAAAAATGAGCACAAGAATACTGACGCCACGAAGCAAGTGTAATTGTTGATTAGACTGAGAGAACTATACTTTTAGTAACTAATAATAGTTTCAAATCTAACAATGAGTAGATTTTGATTCAGGTTGTTCTTATCATATGTGTCCCAATTGGGATTTGTTTACAACATATGAATCTGTTGAAGGTGGAGTTATCATGATGAGCAACAATGATGACTACAACGTTATTGGTAAAGGTACAATCCGAATCAAAATGCACGATAGTGTGGTGAGACTCTCAACAATGTTAGATATGTTCCTGACTTGAAAAAAAATCTCATCTATTTGGGCACTGTAGAATCTCTTGGGTGCAAATGCACAAGTAAAGATGGAGTTCTGCAAGTTTCTCGAGGTGTTCTTGTGGTCATGACAGCACGTAGATCTGGTACGTTGTACAGGGGATCCACTATTACAGGTGCTGTTGTAGCTTCAATATCAAATAAGTCTAATTCTAACATCACCAAATTGTGGCATATGCAATTGGGACATGTGAGAGAAAAAGGTCTTTTCATCCTCAGCAAAAGAGGTCTATTGAGTGGACAAAGTACTCGGAATATAGAGTTCTACGAACACTGTGTTCAGGAAGTAGAAAATAGTTAGCTTCAAATCTCCAACAATCCATAGAACAAAAGGTACTTTAGATTACATTCATTCAGATCTTTGGGGTCCTTCCGGGACCCCGTCAAAAAGTGGTATCAAGTACTCCCTCCATTCCAGTTTATGTGAACCTATTTCCTTTTTGTCCGTTCCAAAAAGAATGACCCCATTCTAAATTTGGAAACAATGTAGCTTAAACTTACAATTCTACCCTTAATGAGAAGCTTTTATAACCATACAAATACTCTGGGCCCTTTTTGACTTGTTTAGGACCACAAATTTCAAAAGTCTTCATATTTTCTTAAACTTCGTGCCCAGTCAAATAGGTTCACATAAATTGAAACAGATGGAGTATATATTAACTTGCATTAATGATTATTCAAGGAAAGTTTGGGTTTATTTCCTAAAAAATAAAAGTGATGTTTTCCTAACTTTCAAAAAATGAAAAATTTTGATTGAGAAGCAAACAGGAAAACAAGTTAAGCGACTTAGAATAGATAATGGCTAGAAATTCTATAATGATGAGTTCAATGAATTTTGCAAGAATGAAAGAATTACTTGACAACGCACTGTGAGGATGACACCTCAGCAGAATGGTATATCAGAAAGAATGAACAGAACTCTTTTGGAAAGAGCTCGTTGCATGATTTTAGATGTCGGGTTGACAAACGCCTTTTGGGCTGAGGTTATTTCACAACAACTTGTTATATTGTTAATTGTGCTCCTTCTGCATCGTTGAATTTAAAGAATCTAGAAGAAATGTAGTCAGGTACTCCTGCTAATTATTCTGATTTAAAGATATTTAGTTGCCCTGCATATATGCATGTAAATAATGAAAAATTAGAGCCAAGGGCTAAGAAGTGTATTTTCCTTGAGTATGCATCTGGGGTGAAAAGATACAGACTATGGTATCCTGCTTCCATTGCACCAAAATTTATAGTTAGCACTTTTGATAAATCTTCTATGTTTTATTCTAGAAAAGAGTCTCCTAGTTCTTGTAATACAGATAAAAGAAAGAGCACACAGAAGCAGGTGGAGATTGAGATTGACATTCCTTCTTATTAAAGGATAATATTTGTTATCCTTCAATTTAGGAGTTTATTATTACCTTCCTATTTTCAAGTTTTAGGATTTGTTAGTTTCCTGTATTCTAATGTATTCTGTTGTGCAAAATCTTATCACATCAGTTAGTTCAATTTTTTTTTATGTATTTTAGTTTGATTTGCTCTATATAAAGAGCATGTTGGTTCATGAATAAAATCATCTTTTCCACTGGTGCATTACAAAACTTTATATGGTATAAGAACATTTTTCTCCACAGAGAGTTCTAAGGTTCTTGTTACCCACCCAGCCAATACAAATAGCACTCTCTGTTACCAATTCGGATGCAACAAGCACCACCTCAATTGTTCAATTCCACCCGGTTACCCTTCTTCCGGTCAAACATGCTGGCAGCCATAACTTCTCCCTCTAGAAGGCATAAGTGTTCATGCTCATGAAAGAACACAATCTCTATGGCCATCTAGATGGGACTATCCCTTCTCCTGTCCAGACCACCACAACAAACAACCAGACAATTGCCAATCCCGATTATGTTAATTGGTTTCGTCAGGACCAATCAATCCAAAACACTATTTGAGAGTCAGTCGATCCAACTCTTCTACCATTGTAGCTGCTGCAACCACTGCCAGAGCAGCATGGGATTACCTCCATATTGCTTATGCCAATAAGTCGCAAACTTGTGTATTTAACTTGAGAGATTGCCTTGCTCATCTCACCAAAGAGAGCCTTCCTGTCATGGACAATCTAAATCAAGTCTGATGTCTCTGCAATGAACTTGCGACTACAGGAGCACCTGTCACCAACACTGAACTCATTATCCAGATTCTTATTGGGCTTGGACCAGAACATCGCGAAATCTCAGAAGCAATTAGAGCACGTGACATACCTATCTCCTATGAAGAACTATTTGAAAAGCTTGTTGACCATGAGCTTTTCCTCAAACACAATGCTCTGCCTCAAACCTCTACCACAATCACTGTTGTTGTTGGTCGTAAGACCAATTCTCAAATAATGACCAACAACAACAACAGGCGTCAAAATAAGAGGCAGCAGAATCGTTCTCAGCAATGGCACAATCATCCTATCAATCAGCAAGACAACAATTTAGATTTCCAGTTATGTAACTGCATTAGACACTCTGCTCGAGTTCGCCGCTCTCAATTATCCAATATCCTTGGCTCCCCTTTCATTGCCAACAACTTAATTTCAATTTCTCAATTTTGTCATGACAATAAAACATCCATTGAATTCTTTTTATTCTCTTATCTTGTGAATGATCTGAGTATGGGGGCGCCACTAGTTCAAGGCAGAGAGTTAAGGACGACTATATGAATGGCCGCTAGACAACCTTTCTTCTCAATCGCAATGCAATTTAACTGTGTCTTTAGATTTGTTGCATCGGCGTTTGCGGCATCCAATACGCCATAATTTAGATATACTTTTGAATAAATTTTCCCTTCCAGTCATGAAAGAGTCTCTTTCGATTTGTAATTCATGTCAATCAAATAAAAGCCACAGATAATCTTTTTCTACAAGATCTTTGCAGAGTCAAACCCCACTACAAATTATTTACCGTGATTTGTGCGGACCTTCACCAATTTAGTCTATTGATAGAAAAAGATATTATGTTTTGTTCGCCAATCAATATTCAAAATACATGTGGCTCCATACAATACAATCCAAAAACGATTAGATGTTTCCAAAACATTACATCCATTGCTCGAACGTTGGTTTCAAACAAAAAGATTATCTTTTTATACTAACGGAGGTGGTGAATTTCAAAGCTTAACTTGATATTTAAAATCACAAGGCATCGAACACTTAATTTCCCACCTTATACTCTAAAAAGAGTTGCCCTGATAGAACGACAACATCGCCATATTGTCGAGACTGCCAAAACTCTAATACACCAAGCTTCCTTACCAGCCATATTTTGGAGTTTTGCATGTCATCGAGCTAATTCTCATTAACAGAATGATAACTCCAAATTTAAACGAAAAAGGGTAAAAAATGCCCTTAACATATTGAAAATGGCTCAAATTTGCCCCCCTTCCACCTGTTGGATCATAAATGCCCTTAACATTAATTTTCGGACTACAAATGTCCCTCCTTTTAACAGAACTATGACAGGGCATATGTGGGGCTTTTATCAAATAGGTGGCACTGGTTTATTGGTACGCATGAAGATATTAGACCCAACATAAATAACCCAAGACTAATCCAAAAACCAAACCATCTCGAGAAATAATTCATCTTCCTCAAAACCAAATCCTCTTTCTCGTTCTCTGGAAAACAACACTCAAAAGGTGATCGAGACTTTTCATGGTTGTCACTTGTCAATGGGTTCAAGGGGTTTTCTTTCTCTGCTAACTTGGTTTTAAGGAGATGATAAAGATTTTTTATTGATATTAATGGTGAATCCTTATCCATTTTTGTGGCTTCCAAGCACCGTTTTCCCCCGTTTTTTCCTTCATTCCAGATTTACATTCCATCGCTTATATTTTACAATTCATGAATATACATACCGGAGAAAATTTCATGAATAGACGTGAGAGATCAAATGTTTAATACTATGAATGAGTAAATAAATTATTGAATTGAACTTACACTTGATTTTTACTCATCCAGTGAGAGGGTCTATATATTGAGGGATGTCAGCCTCTCACTATTCTTTTTGGATATTCCAATAATTAAAAGATACGTCGCTATAAGAATTAGAAACCAAATTGAAGTATCTATAATTTATTAACAACAGAAAATACAATCACTTCAAACAAAAGAAAAAAAGGAAAAAGAAGAAAAATTTAAAAATTTAAAAGGGTATAACTCTAAATTTTCCTTAAACCATGTTTTTCTGTCTTTTATCGTGCAAGAGAATTTCAACCTTCTGTGACAACGGCTTTCAATCTTTAGATGGAAAGTAGGCTTGAGATAAAAGGTTCCGGGTTTAAGGTTAGTCTAAATGGGTCGGGTTATTTATGCTAGGTCTCATAGCTTTATATGTACCAATAAACCAGTGCCACATATTTAACGTAAAGCCCCACATATGCCATGTCATAGTTCTGTTAGAAGGAAGGGCATTTGTAGTCCGAAAATTAACGTTAAGGGCATTTATGATCCAATAGGTGGAAGGAGGGCATATTTGAGCCATTTCCAATACGTTAAGGTCATTTTTAACCGTTTTCAAAATTTAAAAGACAAGTGTTTGTATGAGATTTTATTTCAAGAGTTGCCAAATTATGACAACGTCAAAATTTTTGGTTGCTCATGTTAAACGTGGCTAAAAGCATATTCACAAAACAAGTTTGATTCAAAATTAAAGCCCTGTGTTTAATTGAGATTTTCAAATAAATATTATTGCCATCAATGCTTTGACACAACCACCTCCAAAATTTATCGTTCGAGAGATGTTAGTATTTTTTGGAAATAATTATCCTTTTGTCAATATTTTCTCTAATTACATAAATTAAAATATGAAAATTTCTTGGGATGACGTATCTCCACCGAAAGGCAAACAGATATCCTAATAGATTCACATTGTTTGGAACTACCTCCGTTGTTGTCTACACGTGCACAAAAGTCTTACTCCGTTCCTTCTCCAACAGCATCGCGGACCTCCGGTAATTCTCTACCTTATCCCAATAATGCAACAAACACCTCTGATTCTTCCTCCCCAACTCAATTAATCCTATTTCCTCATGCAACAAAAAGTAAACCACCCATTACCAAACCTATAGCCGTCGGACCTCTAAGGCTACTACATCTGTCCAAGCCCCTCAACCACAGCCACCTATAGAATCTCAACCGCACACGTTCATGCTCCTCCATTACAATCAAAACCATCCACCATTTCTCACCCAATGGTTACCCAATAAAAAACAAAATATCCTGAATCCCAAGACTTTTCTTGCCAAAACCAATATCTCACCACCAATTTCCCGCTCCTACCATCAAGCACAACTATACCACCAATAGCAAAAAGCGAGAAAGCAGAATATGATGCTTAAGTCAGAAACCAGGCATGGGATTTGGTTCCTATTGATCCCTCTCGGAATGTTGTGGACAGTAAGTGGTTGTTTAAAATTACACTTAAACCTGATGACAGTATTGACAGATATAAGGCTCGCCTAGTAGTCAAAGGTTTCATGCAAAGGCTTAGTTTGGATTATCATTATACATTCTGCCCCGTTTTCAAGCCTATAACAATCTTTTTGGTCCTTGCAATCAGAAGAAGAAGCGTACCTGAGACAAACTTCTGGTTTCGAGTCCTCTAAACATTCAAAATATGTTTGCAAGCTAAAAAAAAAAAAGCAATATACAGAGTTAAGCAGGCTCCTAGGGCTGGTACATTGAGCTCATTAATTATTTGACAAGTATTGGGTTATCCAATTTTGGTTCATCTTTGTATATTCTTCACACTTTTCAGGTTACTGTTTACATTCTCATATATATTGATGACATAAGCATTACGGGAAACGTTGAGGTCTTGGGCTCAGGTCCATCATTGGGTCTCTTTCTCAATGATTCTCTCTAAGAGATCTTGGGCTCTTGCATTATTTTTTAGGTGTTGAGGTAACATCAACGCCAACTACCATATATTTGTCTCAACACAATTATGTCATGGATCTTTTGGATAAATTGCATATGGCTAATTGTAAAGGAGTCCCAACACCGATGACATGAACCTACTCCTTTGTTGATTCTAAAGCCGATTCTGCTACTTTACAGAAGAATCATTGGTAAGCTTCACTACCTATCCTTCGCTAGGTCTGACGTCAAGTTTGATGTTCGCAAGTTGTCTCCGTTTATGCATAATCCAAAAGTGTCTCACTGGAAAAGCATCAGACATTTGCTACGCTACTTGAACCACACCAGCACAATAGGAGTTAAGTTAAGTCGACAACCAACAGAGCATTTACTTGCTTATTCTGACTGATTGGGCTGGAAATCTACAAGACAGAACATGAACAACAGGTTATGTTGTCTACCTTGGAATTCACCAATCTCTAGGTCTTCCAAAAAGCAAGGTCTTTCTCACGCTTATCTATGGAAGTTGAGTACCAAGTTGTTGTTGCTATTGTTACTGAAGTTAATTAACTCATGAATTTGCTCCATGAGCTTCATTTTCCATTGTCTGCTCCACTAACAGTATTTAGTGACAATGTTAGCACCACCTACATTTGTGCTAATCCAACTTTTCACAGTAAGATAAAGCATGTAGCTATTAATTTCCATTTTGTTCATGAGCTAGTTCAACAAAAAATACTTGAGGTTCGTCAACTTCACTCTACTATCAAGTTGCTAACATTCTCTCCAAGCCTCTTCCACGTGCAACGTTTCTGTGCAACTTTCACAAGTTGGGGCTTCTTCTAGTCATCCCCAACTTGCGGGGGCGTATTAAAGGATAATATTTGTTATATTTCAGTTTAGGAATTTGTTATTAGCTTCCTATTTACTAGTTTTAAGATTTGTTAGTTTCCTGTATTCTAGTATATTCTGTTGCACAAAATCTTATCATATTAGTTAGCTCCATTTTATTACTTGAGTTCTTTCTCCTTTATCCTTCTTTATTTCCTGCTAATTATCTGCTAATGTCTACTAATTTAACTTATCTAGAACGTCCACTGATGCAAACATGTATTTTAGTTTGTATATGCTCTATATAAATAGCAAGCTGGTTCATGAATAAAATCATCTTTTCCTCGGGTGCATTACAAAACTTTATACTTCTGAGCCAAGCTCATCAACTTTGGATCAAAATACAGTTGAAACTCATAAAGTTGAGTCAGAAGCTAAAATTCCTAAAATTGAAACTCCTGAAGTCGAACCAGAAGATGAGGAATATTCCATGGCCAAACATAGACCAAGATGAGAAAGTAAGCAATTATCATGGTTTGGAGATTATGTTGCATTTGCTTTTTCAGTTGCACGGGAAACTGCAGAAATTGGAGAACCATCAAAATATATAGAAGCAGTTTCTGGGTGCTGATTCAGCCAAGTGGCTGATTGCAATGAATGAAAAAATAGAGTCTCTCCAAAAAAATGGTACCTGGGCTCTTGTGAAGCTACCATCAGAAAAGAGAATTGTTGGTTGCAAGGGTATTCAAGAAAACAGAAAGCATTAAGCATTTTAGGCATTAAAGATGCAAGGTACAAGGCACGAATAGTTGCAAAAGGCTATAATTAGGTCCAAGGAGTTGTTTTTAATGATATTTTCCCATTTGTTGTTAAGCACAGCTCCATTGGTATCTCGCTTGCTTTAGTTGTCATGTATGATTTGGAATTAAAACAACTTGATGTTAAGATAACTTTCTTACGTGGCGAACTTGAAGAACAAATATATATGCATCAACAAGAAATCCTTATACGAATTAAAACAGTCTCCAAGACAATGGTATAACAAATTTGATTCCTTTATGTTGGGTCATGGTTATTTGAGGAGCATGTATGATAGTTGTGTTTACTTCCGGAAGTTAAATGATGGTTCATTTATTTATTTGTTGTTATATGTTGATGACATGCTCATTGCTGCTAAGGATTTGACAGAAATTCACAATTTGAAAAGCCAACTGAAAAGTGAATTTGAGATGAAATATTTGGGAGTGGCTAGGAAAATCCTAGGCATGACGATCAAAAGAAATCGAGGAGCCAACAGACTATTCCTGATTCAAAAGAAGTATTGGAGAAGGTTTTGGAGAGGTTTGGCATGAAAGATGCTAAACCAGTGAGTACCCTCTTGCTACTCATTTTAAGTTATCAGCTGCTCAGTCACCGCAGTTAGAGGAATAAGAGAGGTATATAACACAAGTACCATTTTCCAGTGCAGTCGGCAGTATTATGCATGCAATGGTGTGTATACATCTAGATATTTCACAAGCAGTGAGTGTAGTAAGTCGATATATGGCTTGTCCTGATAAAACACATTGGCAAGATATCAAATGGATTCTCAGATACTTGTGAGGTATTTCAAATACATGTTTGGAGTTCAGGAGAAATACTAACACTTTGGTTGATTTTGTAGGCTCAGATTATGCAGGTGACCTTGTGAAAAGAAGACCACTAACAGGCTACGTATTTTGCATTGGTAGTTGCCCTATCGATTGGAAAGACCGAGGTGATCAAAGAAGCTTTATGGTTAAAGAGTCTATTTGCTGAACTAAGTTTACACCAAGGTGGTATTACCATTTTTTGTGATAGCCAAAAAGCGATTGACTTGACTAAATATCAGATATATCATGAGAGGACGAAGCATATTGATATCAAGTATTATTTCATCCAAGAAACCATTGCCGAAGGAAAAGTCACTATTTAAAAGATCAATACTAGAGACAATCCAGCTAACATGTTAACGCAACCTCTTCCAGTTGGCAAGTTCAAGACTTGATTGGCATTTATGAATAATGATTTAGCTCATTAAAGTGGAACAAAATTTATTATATCAACCAAAGTATTGCTAAGGTGGAGATGTGTAACGTGGCCATATCTTTGACCTTGTAACCAAAGGCCTTGTTGGCCCATTCTCATTCAAGCAAGACAAGTCTCACGTGGCTATCTCTTGGGCCTTGGCCAAATATTTTGGCCTTGATTTTCTATAAAAGGATAGTTCCCTTCATGTTACAGATGCACCAACAAGATTGAGGATTCAATTCGTTTTTTTCTCTCCCTCCTTTATTTGTTGAGAGTATTTTTATAAGAGAGTTGAGTGTTGGAAAATAATTGTGTGAATCCCATCTTTGGAGTGATCTTGTGAGGTTATTCTCTCGAGGATATTTTGGGTTGATTATTATTTTATCTCTAATATTATACTCTCTTTTGTACTCTTATTGGTATAGTAAAATTGCACCTCTAGGCTGTGGACGTAAGTCATAGTGACCGAACCACGTTAAATTTGTGCCTCGCACTACCCGAGTTTCCAACCCTTATAGAAGTATTAGGAAGAGGTGATTAGGGATGACAAGGCGCAACTTCAACTTATCGAGGACATGACCCTTAATAGGAGGACGTAGAAGCAAGAACTAGGGAAAAAGATTAGTAGGTAGCCGAGCGTATCTCTTTCCCATACCAATAGCATTAGTATTATTTTCGTATTTTCTTATTCTTAAATTTCTATTGCTATATGTTGTTTCTTTCACTTCGGTTATCTTATCATCTTACCTTGTTGTTGATACCGCTTGCTGTTACTGTATCTTTTTCTTCTGTCCCTGAGTCGAGAGTCTATTCGAAACAGCCTCTCTATCTTTCCAACATAGTGGTAAGGTCTATACACACACTACCCTCTCTGTACCTCACTTGTGGGATTACACTGGGTTAATTGTTGTTATTGTTGTTGTACTATATGCCTCTTAATTTAATACAGGATATTTTAGTATTGAAGCATAAGTAGTAATCAGGTATGCAGTGCACAACCCACTGAAGAGGCCATTTGCATGAGCATAATGAAGATGTGAACTGAATGTTGTAAAAATCATTCATCAAGAGCTAAACATGTATTTGAAATCATCTAACTAAATGGAAACTTCAAGTAGGAAACTGCAAATAACAGGTAAATCCTTCCACAACAGACATAGAACTACAAGGGGCACACATCTACCCAAGAACATCCCCATGAGTATGAACTTTTGCTGAGGGCAAGTTAATTAGCCAGGGGAAACCTCAACCAGTTTTAGCTCTAAAAACTTTTTCTCTCTTTACTGTACGTATTTTATTTTTTCTAAATTCCCGGTTTTGTTAATGTCAGTTCTGGGACAATAGCTTTGTCCCCATCCATTTATTGAAGACTAACACGTCCATTATTTCACTAAACAATAACATTTGAGTTGAAAATTGCCCCCATCAACATACAACACCAGCCTCATCAATCACTGTTAGTGAATACTGTTTCTGATAATTTTCTTAGTTTCTCCCTGCATCTCAACAACTCTGAATACCAAGTAAATCTTGTAGATTTCCACATAAAAATCCAATGACCTTCAACCCTTAGCACCAGAATCTATGAGAATTGTACTTGCTTCAATTACTCCAAAACTTATCAATAACCCCACATACTCAAAAACCAGACTGAAATTTAGCTTCATCTTCTTATCTAAACGGTATGTTCATTATCAACCTTATATATTAAATTGCAATTGAAAGTGAGATGAACAAAATCCATTAAATTGCCCGTGCTTTCCTTTAATATCAACAATCACTTTGCAATTGTTCCCACAACATTTCAACCTCATCAACTACTTTTTGTTACAGTTTCATCTATGGCACAGACAACAACTACTACTGCGCCTCAATCCAAAATAGCTAGTTGGGGTAGTATATGAATCCTCACAACGCATTTCGTACTATATGGAGCCATTTCATTATAGTACTCCCTTTACTCTGCAGTGGCAATAGCGCTATTAATTTCTAACCAATGGATAGGATTGATAACAGTGTTAGCATTACAGGTGGCAAACAGACAAATTAAACATCAAGAACGAAGACAAACTCACTGGTAAATGAAGCACAACGGGATAAATAAGAATTGTGGTATGTAATCTTACTTGTTATAAATGGCGAGAAGTGTAGAGAGATGAGGTCCATCTTATGGTAAAAACGACGATTCTCAAAGGGGGATATTTCTCTGAACTGATATACTTCTCAGCCCCTTCTTTTCGCTAAAGTTGCCCTCAGCCTTTAGCTTTGGCAGGATACATTAAAACCCCCCATAAATTTGGCACGAATTAATAGTTGTATTCTTAAATTATTTGTAATCTTAGTGGGCGTCTGGACATAAGAATTATAAAATTTTAAATAAGAAAAAAAAAATTTAAGTGAAAATGATATTTGAAAATTAGATTTGTGTTTGGATATGTATATAATTTTGAGTTATTTTTAAATTTTTATGAGTGATCTAACTGAAAAATTTTGAAAAATAACTTTTTAAAATTTTTCAAATTTTCAAAAAATTCCAAAATTTATCTTCAAGTGAAAATTGAAAATCTTTTGGCCAAACAATGATTTCAAAAAAAAGTGAATTTTTTCCTAAAAAAGTGAAAAAATTATTATGTCCAAACGGGCTCTTAATTATTAAGAATTTAGCTATTCTATATATGTTATTCCCTGCACAACCTCATCCCAAAAAAGTAACATGGATGCCACGTGAATTTTTCTATTCACGTAGGATTTTTTATTAATAAAATATATCTTTTACCATTTTACATTCATTAATTTTTTAGATCACCTTTTTTGAATCAGATTTGTAATAAAACTTGGCTAGAACTCCATTATTTAGGCTAAAAGTTTTCATTTAGCAAAAAACGATAAAGTTTCAGTTAATGTTTTTTCGAATTAAACACAAAAAAGAATAAAATAAACAGTTGAAAAAAGTAACCATTGCATAAAAAAAAAATATATTATAAAAAGAAATACACAATTTAACTTTTATTATTTTGCCCTAAAACTTTTTATTTATCTAAAAGTTATGGAACCTTAAGCAAGTATTTTATAACATATTTTATCTGGAAAAAAAAACACTTGCAATAAATGGACATTACATCAAAAGAAAAAAAATACATAGTTGGGACTTCACTACTTTGGTTATACCTTTTTTATTTGGGAAAAAATAATGGAGCTCTAGCAAATTTTTTTTAATGATTTGAATGAAAATGAAAATACATACTTGACATAAATAATCGCTGCATCTAAGAAACGAGAAATACACAGTTGGTACTACATTATTTTAGTTAGAACTTTTTTTATTTGACTAAAATGATAGAGTTTTAGCCAATTTTTTTAATAAATTTGGCCCAAAAAAGAAGAAATACACAGTTGAAATAAATAGTCATTGAATCTAAAAAAGCAATTAAAAAAAGCTAAGCTGAAGTATGCATTGTATATTAAAATGAAGCAAGAAAAAATATAACAATTGTAACAAGTAAACTATGGTGTAAGAGTATATGGCAATTAACAGTTCAAAAAATAGCCCACCCGAAAGCTAAATTTTCTTCACTCCCATGGATCCAAAAGTGAGTGTATCCATGCATTTTGCTACATCGGCACCTAGGGGATACGGTTGCCAAATAACTAAGTTTAGAAGGGTAATTAAAATCACAAATAGTTTAGGGATGTACTTAATATTTATGCCAAATTTAGGAGAGTTTTATGTATTCTGCCTTTGCTTTTGATTTATGAGGTAATAAAGTGTGTGTCCATCCGAAGGATGTCATGTGGGTCGGGCAAAACGGTCTGTAGCAGAGGAAAAAGGTTTGGGGTGGGACGGAATAGGGGGAATAAGGGTATCATGTATTACGGGATTATCGACCAGGGTTAAGAGGCTAGGCAAGAGGGGTACCGCATAGGCCCACATCCTGATACCTTGTGGGCGGAGTTAGAAGGGATGAGAGGGGACGCGATATCTGGGAGAATCTTATTTAATTTTTTAAATGTGAATAAAAACATGAATATTTGAATAATAGAATGAAAAATAATTCCAAGACTAAAAGCATCTATTTTTATTTAATAAAAACAATGAGAATGCTTAGATGGATGTAGGTGCTTACTAGGAGAGATAAAATTAGGAATATAGATATACAGAACACGGTGAAATTTTCTGCTGTGGTGGATAAAATGCGAGAAGTGCGTTTGAAATGGTTTGGGCATGTGAAGAGGAGGAGCACATATGCCCCAGTGAGGAGGTACGGGAGTTTGATAGTGATAGATCTAAGGAGAGGTATAGGTAGACCGAGGAAGAATTGGGGTGAGGTGATTAGACAGGACATGGTACATCTTCAGCTCACCGAGGACATGACCCTAGATATGAGAGCATGAAGGTTGAGCATTAGGATGGAAGGTTAGTAGGTAGTCGAGCGATTTTTCTCTTATCTGAGGGAGAGCATGGTTCAAATTTAGAACATTAGGATGGAAGGTCAATAGGTAATTGAGCGATTTCTCTCTTTTCTCGAGGGGAGCATGGTTCTAATTTAGAACACCCTATCTGCTGCCTCTTCTCTTTAGTATTATTATTATTATTATTATTCTATTATTATCTTATCCTTCAAATTTATTACTATTGCTATTTCTATTACTTTGTTATCTTTTCTAATTTGCTGTCAATACTTCTTTCTTCAGTATTTCATTTATCTTTACTAGTTTTATCTTTATATATTTTTTTAACATGCTTTAAAATATTTTTCATAAGTTGAGGGTCCAAATATAATCTCTCTATCTCACATAAGTAAAGGGTAAGGTATGCATACACCCCATCCTTCTCAGACCTCACTTTTGTGAACATACTAGGTATGTTGTTGTTATTATAGAAATTTAAACTTTATACTTTTTAATACAATTTCTAATTTGCAACTGCGTTTTAAGTTCAAAAATTGCAAATTACATAGTAAATTTGCAATAAAAAAAATAAAATTACATAAGTTTAAAGGCTCTTTTTTGCTCCCAAACACACACAGAAGATAACATGATTGTACAAGTAATATAGGATTATAAGTCCAGATATCATACCCACAGGGACTTATGATTAACTATTTACTAAATTTAATTAAGATAATTAATCTATTCACACGATCTTCTAAAGTATGAATATTTAACTAAAGCTAATCTCGAGTAGTAAACTAAGAAACTAGAGAAAATAAGTCGGAAATCTTGGTGAGAATATTCTAGAGCTATTGGTCAGGTAAGAATCCCGTTGAGTCTTCCACTTAAATTGTTTAATTAATTTATCTAGTTTATTGGTTGACAGGGTTAATATTACTCGTAGTATTCTCCTGAAGTACTACTCGCCTATTGAAGCTAACCTAACGGCTATATTCTTATGGAATTATGATTAACAAAAACGCATTAATAATTCCTGTATAGTAACCAAGCAACGCGATTAGGTATATCCCTATCCTAACCGCAAATTTGTTCCCAATGTTCAGGTTCAAGATCTCGCTCAAATCAATCCTATATGCAATCTAAAATTCCCTCTCCCGAGTTCAATTCTAGATTCGTAGATAGTATTCAATTGGTGATCAAGCAATTAAATAATTAAGCACAAGATTAAATAAATAAACTAATATGATAAAATAATAAGAACAATCCAAGCTTTAAACTACAATGTTCATGTAGCACCCACAACTCTAGCACTAATAAACTATGAGATTAAAGGAAGAAAAGAGAAAAAAAAAAAAAAAAAAAACTAGTTAGAAGCCTCCTCCAAGCGTAGTTTGTGTTCCTCCTCAAAAATATGTTATAGCCTGTTTGACCAAGTTTCTAAAATCTGCTTATTTTGAGAAATATTTTTTTTAAAAGTGCTTTTCAAAAAAGTACTTTTAGTGAGAATCGATTTGTGTTTCGCTAATTAAATTGAAAAGCACTTTTGAGCAGTAATTAGTATTTGACCAAGCTTTTTAAAACTGCTTCTAAGTGTTTTTTTTTTTTTAAAAATGCTTCTCAGAAAAGTGCTTTTGGAGAGAAGCTACATTTTTCTGCTTCTGCTTCTCCTCAAAAGCACTTTTTCCTTCCAAAAGCTTGGCCAAACACCTTTGTTTTGGCCAAAAATGGCTTTGGCCCCAAAAAAAACATGGCCAAACAGGCTATTAGACCCCTTCCAAATTAAATTTAAAAGGCTTTTTATATGAATTGGTACCTTGTAGGGCCGAAATAATTTTGTCTCGGACAAAATAGGAGAATCCCGCTACACAGGTTCAGGCCAGCGCCTCGCGCTTGGGCAGGCGATGGAACCAATAGCCTTTTGCCTTCAAATACGAATTCCTTTGGTTTGAACTTTGAATGGTATACCTTTTTTCTTCTTGTATTTCATTTTGGGGGACAAACACCAAAGGGTATCCCCACTTTTTTATTCTTTTAATTTTTTTTTCCTTACGCGTTTTATTCAATTTTGCTCCTAATCTCTTCATCTTCATACCGCTTTATTCTTACACAGTTAAAATATAATATTATGCATAAAGTGATATAATTATCACTCAAAAGATGATTAAAATTACTAGAATGTGAGGAGACAATGGGTAAATATATGCATTTTGGCCGAATATCACAACCAAGCACTTGAACTCTTGCTCGTCCTCGAGTAAGTATTAGAACCAATCTCAATAAATCAAGCCTAGAAACACCACCACTTCGGTTGATACTAAAAATTAGGCATTATAACAACTCAAACTTTCAGATATACACTTCCTCATCATCGTGCAAGATATACAAGTCAACGAACAACCAACTAACTTTTAACCTCCTAACCTTAGAGAGGGACTCTAACTCACCAATAGCTCGCTCACCTACTCTGTCAAATAAAGCTAATAACATCACCTATCTATCATGAAACCAGTGCCCTCACAAGAATAAATAGTCCATACACTCAAATAAAAAAATAAATATAATTTAAGGACTTAACATCAAAGAGCAACTCTCGCACTCACAAACGAATTCATCACCCATTATTTTCATCTCTTAATTTTATTTTCAACCCTTTCTTCATCAATTATTTCACAAGTATTTCCCTCATATCACAAGCGTTTCATTTTTTTTTCAAAGAAATTCTTTTCCATTCTTTTTTTTTTCCTTTTTTGTCACGGCCCCAATTTCCCTCCGTAGGATGTCGTGACGGTACCTGGTCTCTAAGACTAGGTAAGCCTAGCAAGTATGCGAAATAACTGAAATATTAAGCCAAATCTCAAAACGTCAACATCTGTAATAAATAAAAAAGCTGCAATTCAAGTAATAACAACTCCCAAAACCGGGTAGATATAAGTCACAAACTCTAAAGAGAAATATTAAATATCTCTATACATCAGAGTCTAATGCGGATAAGGAAACAGCATAATAAAGATAGAGGGGACTCTTAGGTCTGCAAACGCTGGCAGATATACCTTGAAGTCTTCACGTACGGACTAGCTCACCGATACCTGGACTGGTAGGAAGTACCTGGATCTGCACAATAAAAATGTGCAAAAGCGTAATATGAGCACAATATGATTCTACAATCCCAAATAGATGTAACTAATACCATTTCTCATCACCCAAATGTTTTCAACAATCATAAGTCAACAATCCAAAACCCTAGCATAGTTCTTATGGCTCTCTTAATCAAACCCATTAACTATTCTCCCAAAAACTCATCAATTAATAGTTATAAATGTAGGGAGTAGAAGCACTACTTTTTTGAAGTTCACTCCTTTTGAATTCGAGTTCTAGGGTTTCGTTTCACAATAATGGTGTCTCGATCGAATATCTAATGATTGGAAGGATTTACCCATGTTAATAAGGAGTTGGAGAATTGAAATAAACTTAGAACCATCGTTAGGACTTACCTTGGATGATAGAGGGACCTTTGGGAAGTTAGGTTCTTGAGAGCTTCCCTTTCTAGAGTAGGTTTTCGTGTTTGGGGTGTGGGGGACGAGGTAGGGCTCTTAAATAAGTGAACATGTCCCAATATTGAGGAGGAAATAAAAGTAGCTCGGATAAACATCGTCGGCGCGGGGCATCATCAGAGTCGCCAAATATACAGTGCCTTGCACAGTTAGGGGCACTGACTTTAATGCCCTGGACAGTGCCTTGCCCTGTCAGGGGCACTGAGGATAATGCCCTGGACAGTGCCTTGCACTGTCAGGGGCGCTTAGGTTAATGCCCTGGACAGTGCCTTGCACTGTCTACGGCCTCGAGTTTTTATGGCCTTGCATTGTCTATGACCGCGAGTTCTTATGGCCTTGCATTGTCTATGGACGTGACTTTTCATGGCCTTGCACTGTCTAAGGCTATAAGAAGTACCTCCCATAAACTTAATGGATTCTATCAATTTTTATGCACCTCACTATCGGTCTTCATACCAAAACAACGATTTCCACCATACACATCCTAGATAGGACTTCACATGTTAAAAGGTCACATTAATACTCAATTAATGCATCCACAAGTAATTTAGATTTACTGAGTGTTACATTATCTCCCCCTTGGGATCATTCATTCTCGAATAATTGTCCTGATTGTAACTACGACTAACTCTGGACGTTAAACAAGACTGATGGAATCATGTGAATACTAAAATGCCATGAACATGTGCATACTAAACTGAATGAATACACGATTACTGAACTGCTGAGATACTGAACTGAATAGGTGCTAAACTGAATGGCTACTAAACTGACTGAATACTGAAAGACATGGAGATTGTAATATAAGGTCTGAATGAGAATATTAGTTCCTTTAACATTTTCCGCTTGCTCTTGAAAGAGATGGGGATATCTGGACTTCATGTCCTCTTCGGCTTCTCACGTAGCCTCTTTAACCTTTTAATTCCTCCTATGCACTTTCACTAAAGCAATTTCCTTAGTTCTAAGCTTGCAGGTTTGACGATCAATGATAGCCACTGGAATTTCTTCATAAGTTAGGCTATCTTTAACCCCTATAATCTCTGTAGGAACCACAAGAGAAGGGTCTCCCATGAATTTCTTCAACATAGACACATGAAACACTGGTTGTACAGTAGCTATTCTTGTGGCATTTCTAACTCATAAGCCACCTGACCGATCCTTCGCAGGATTTTATATGGCCCAATATAGCAGGGACTAAGCTTCCCCTTCTTCCCAAATCTCATAACGCCTTTCATAGACGAAACATTCAGAAACACCCAATCATCAACTTGGAACTCTAAGTCTTTATGACGCACGTTCGAATAGGACTTTTGGTGACTCTGAGCCATCTTGAAATGCTCTTTAATCAACTTGACTTTCCTCATTGCTTGATAGACCAAATCGGGTCCTAACAACTCCACTTCGCCAACTTCGAACCAACCAATTGGTGATCTACACCTTCGCCCATACATAGCTTTGTACGGTGCCATCTTTATACTGGAGTGGTAGCTGTTATTATAAGAAAACTCAATGAGGGGTAGATGATCATCCCAATTACCTTTAAAATCGATAACACACACCCTCAACATATCCTCAAGAGTCTGAATGGTGCGCTCTGCCTGGCCATCTGTCTGAGGATAAAAAGTCGTGCTGAGGTTCACCCTTTTGCCCAATCCTTTATGAAAGGATTTCCAAAATTTCGCTATGAATTGAGCACCACGATCTGAGACGATGGACAAAGGAGTCCCATGCATTCGGACAATTTCTTGGATATACAACTTGGCATAATCCTCTGCTGAATCTGTAGTCTTCACTGGTAAGAAGTGCGCTGACTTGGTAAGTCGGTCTACAATCACCCATATCAAATCATGCTTCCGAAACGAGAAAGGTAAGCCTGTTATGAAGTCTGTGTTTATCATCTCCCATTTCCAAATGGGAATTTCAATACTTTGCGCCAAACTACCAGGCCTCTGGCGTTCGGCTTTTACCTGCTGACAATTTGGACACTTAGCCACAAAATCTGCTACGTTCTGTTTCATGTCGTTCCACCAATAGATCTCCTTAAGATCATGATACATCTTTGTGGAACCTGGGTGAATATAATACCTGGAATTGTGGCTTCTGACATAATCCGCTCTTTGAGCCCATCTATGTCTGGAACGAATAGTCTGCCTCTATATCTCAAAGTACCATCATCTCCCCCTTGTTCAAAAGCCGTAGTCTTGTGTTTGTGAATCCCCTCCTTCAGCTGCAATAAGTAAGGATCACTGAATTTCTTTTCCTTCACTTCGGCTACTAGGAGGATTCAGCCATGTTCTGAAGAACAATGCCACCATCTTCGGAGTCCAAAAGTCAAACTCCTAGACTTACTAATTATGGACTTCCTTCGTCACAGTTCTCTTGTCTGCTTCAACATGAGCTAAGCTTCCCATAGAACGTCGGCTGAGAGCATCAGCTACAACATTTGCTTTTCCGGGATGATAGAGGATATTAACATCATAATCCTTAAACAATTCGAGCCACCTTATCTGACGGGGATTCAATTCTCTTTGCTTGAAAATGTACTACAGACTCTTGTGGTCAGAGAAAATATCAACATGCACTCCATACAAATAATGGCGACAGATCTTTAGTGCAAATATCACCGAAGCTAACTCAAGATCATGAGTCGGATAATTCTTCTCACGTGCCTTGAGTTGTCTCGATGTGTAGGCTATGAATTTACCATGCTGCATTAACACACACCCAAGACCAACCCTTGAAGCATCACAATAAACAACGAACCCTTCAGTTCCTTCCGGTAGTGTCAAAACTGGCGCTGAAGTCAACCTCTTCTTTAACTGCTCAAAACTTTTCTAGCAGGCGTCCGGCCACTGAAACTTGACCTTCTTCTAAGTCAATCTAGTCAAAGAGGACAAGATAGAGGAAAATCCCTCTACGAAATGCTTGTAATAGCCTGCTAGACCCAAGAAATTTCTTATATCGGATACTGAGGTGGGTCTAAGCCAATTCTTCACTGCCTCTATTTTCTGAATGTCCACCTTCACGCCTTCGCATGAGATAACATGGCCCAAAAATGCTACTGATTTCAACAAAAATTCACACTTAGAAAATTTCGCATATAACTTGTGATCCTGCAGTGTCTACAACATAATTGTTAGATGTTCTGCATGGTCCGTCTCGCTACGGGAATAAATCAAGATATCGTCAATGAACACAATAACGAACAAATAAAGATAAGGCTTGAAGATCCTATTCATAAGGTCTATGAAAGCTGATGGTGCATTCGTTAAACAAAACGACATTACCAAAAATTCAAAATGTCCATAACGAGTCCTGAAAGCTGTTTTAGGAATATCACCTTCCTTAACCTTCAATTGATGGTACCCTCGATCTGAGGTCAATCTTGGAATAACACTAGGCAAACTGAAGTTGATCGAATAAATTATCTATTCTGGGAAGAGGGTACTTATTCTTGATGGTGACTTTATTCAAGTGACGATAGTCAATGCACATGCTATAAGACCCATCCTTCTTTCGAACAAACAAGACCGGTGTGCCCCAAGGTGAGACACTTGGCCTTATCCCTTATCTAGAAGATCTTTCAATTGGACTTTTAGCTCTTTCAACTCTGCTAGAGCCACTCTATAAGGTGGAAATAGATATCGGCGTAGTGCCGGGGAGTAGATCAATTCCAAAGTCAATATCTCTATCGGAAGGGACTCCAAGAAGATCTTCGAGAAACACTTCTGGGAACTCATTTACAATTGGTACTAACTGGAGAGTAGGAATCTGAGCATCTGCATCCCTAACTCGAACCACGTGATAGATACACCCTTTAGAGATCATCTTTTTGGCTTTAAGATAGGAAATAAACCTACCCATTGGTGCTACTAAATCACCGTTCCATTCTAAGACTAGTTCACTAGGATCTACAACCCACTGTGGCATAACATGACTCTAACCAATCCATGCCCATGATTACATCGAAGTCTACCATCTCCAATTCTACCAAGTCTGCTACAGTAAGGCGATGATACACTTTGACTAGACACCCCCTATAGATACGTCTAGCTATAACTGAGTCTCCAACTGGAGTGGACACTTCAAAGGGTTCACACAACTTTTCTGGTTCATCCCAAATTTCTTAGCAATATATGGGGTTACATAAGATAGGGTGGATCCCAGATTCATAAGAGCGTAAACATAAAATGTTAACACTGTTAGCATACCTTTAACAACATCTCCACGAGCCTCTGTATCCTGACGGCCTGCCAGTACTTATAAACAGTTCCGACCACCGCCCATATTACCGGACTTCCCTGCACTACGCCCTTGTTGGGACTAGGAGTTCTGAGGGGCTGCTGAATTAGTGGACTGAACTACATTGCCTCCATTGTTCTGCATTACTGATGGACAATCCCTCAAGAAGTGGCCTTGCTGACCGCACCCAAAGAAACCATTTGCGCCTGAACGACACAACCCTGGGTGCCTCTTACCACATGTGTTGCAAATAGGGTAACCATGGACTTTGTAGCCCACACTAGCTTGTGACTGTGAGTCTGCTGCTCTAAAATTCTGGTTTTTCTTGTTAAACTTGGACCTCTGAACTGGTGCACTAGCTGAAGACAAAGCAGGTTTGGATTTTGGTTTCTTGAAGAACTAATGATTAACACATCCTTGAGATCCCCCATGGCTGAAATTTCCTGCAGACTTAGCTCTCTTGCTGAGTTCCCTATCCCTCTCTCTCTCTCTCTGTAGCCGTTCTTCTTCCTTCAACCTGTCTTCGTTCCCTTGAAAAAAGGCTACCATTTTAGTAATGGTCATGTCATTGTTCTGAGCAGCCATATTAGCATTAGCAAACAAGTCATCTGAAAGCCCCAAAACAAACCTAACTCTGGCCCTCATATCACGTACCATTTCTGGAGCATACTTGGCCAGAGAGACGAACTTGAGATAGTACTCATTCACACTCATATCATTCTGTTTGAGTCTCTCAAACTCTAAAGCTTTAGCTTCCAAGACTTTAATGGGTAGAAGATGCTCAAGAAACGCATCTACAAATTCCTTTCAAGTCGCAGGAGTCGCATCCTCCCCTCGGGACTCTTCCCATGTTTCATACCTAGTGTTAGCAACATCCTTCAGCTGATATGTAGCAATCTCTACTGCCTCGGTGTCCGTAACATGCATCACTCGGAATATTTTTTGAACATCATCAATGAAGTTTTACGGATCCTCATCCTTTTTGGACCCTGTGAAAACTGGAGGTTTCATGTTGAGGAATTCCCTATACCTGGAACTACCTGTCTCATCAACAACACATGTTCCCTGCCTTTGAGCCTGAGTAGCAACAATTTGGGTGAGCAAATGAATAGCTCCCGTGACATCCATGTCTGAAGCATTGGGCAATGAGCCCGATGCAACTCCTTGAGTTGGAGTGACCTCCTCCTGAGCAGCATTAGCCGTAGCCCCCTGGCTAGTAGCTGAGGCCCTCGTGGTATACTTTCTTTTTGCAGGCATTTTCTGAAATACGTAATTCGCACGAGTTAGAAGGATTCCTGAAAGTATAGCTCTAACTGCATGATCCAGAGTATGAAAGAAATGAAACAATCCTAAATGTCTTGGTGGTCAACTGTTTACATGTGTGGCGCACACACACACACATAAAAGTGACCCCCACTGGACACGAATTCGTAGACCCTAGGACTCTTGAACCTAGTGCACTGATACCAAGCTTTGTCATGCCCCGAACCATGGCCTGGGCGTAACATGGCACTCGGTGCCTGACTGCATGTGACCGAGCGAACCAGCTGAATGGCTGGATCTACATGTGGTATAACTGTAAGCTAGATATAAATATACAACATAATGATCTACTAAAGAGTTTGACTGAAATATCATAAATGCGGAAAGAACTGAAAATTCTGCAAGTGTAAATGAATAGCCGACAAGGCTAACACATAAAATCTTGCTAACATCTGACTGACTGGACTATAGTCTATGAAGCCTCTAAGAATACTGAAATGCTAACTGTTTACCGGGATAAGGTCCCCGGCCAAACTTACTAACTGAAATACTTTCAAGATTGAAGAATGAAAAAAAGGGATAATGCCCCGAAAGATTGGGCTAAAATAGCTGATACGAGATGTCCTAGCAAATAGAAGCGCTAACATGTAAATCGTTACATGCATCAAGAGATGCAGGCCCCGTGCAAAAAGGGATGTCAATACATTTGAATTGCACTGGTATGTAAAACAACTAAAAGAAAGAACTGTAAATACTGAAACTGAAATTGATAACTGATAATTGATAACTGAACTAAACGTAGGAAGTAAGGTTATGAGTGCTCCCTCTTCTGAATAATGAAACACCTGTTTATCTGAATAAATAAACTACGGCCTCGGGCCATATATATATATATATATATATATATATATATATATATATATATATATATATGCACAAACTGTAGCCTTAGGCCCAAGTATACGTATACATAACTGCGGCCTCAGGCCCAGATACAGGTGTTCAACATTCAGGAATTTAGATCAGGAACTGAGAATCATACTGCAATACGTGATACTGAAATACTGAATCATACTGAGTTACATGATACTGAAATGCTGAATAGGACTAGACTAAAACATGTATTCATAATAAATTGATTTGTCATAATTGAAACTCATAAGATATTGAATGATTAAGAAACTATGCCATCTAGAGAATAGAAGTTCTACAACTATTCATGGAACTAAGGCATAATTACTTTATGAGAAAACTCGTAACAGTCATAAAGAATAGGACGTAGGGAGAATCATAAATATTCCCAAACATAAAGAGAGTTAGCCTCACATACATTAACTCTGGCCCTTTTAAGAGTATCATAATGTTAGCCTTCTCTTTCACGATTATCTATGGCAATGTATATTAAGAGGAACCAATATTAGTGCTAAGGCTCATGTTTTGGTAACTTTGGAATTTTATCACACCCCTTTTGGGCGTAAGCCTCATATCCCTCATTAATGGTATATTCGTCACCTAATTCTAATTCTACTACTTCTAGATGATTCTACAATCCCAAATAGAAGTAACTAACACCATTTCTCATACTCAAATATTTTCAACAATCATAAGTCAACAATCCAAAACCCTAGCATAGTTCTTATGGTTCACTTTATCAAACCCATTTACTATTCTCCCAAAAACTCATCAATTCATAGTTATAAATGTGGGGAGTAGAAGCATTACCATTTTGAAGTTCACTCCTCTTGAATTCGAGTTCTAGGGTTTCGTTTCTCAACAATGGTGTCTTGATCAAATATCTAACGATTGAAGCATTTACCGATGTCAATAAAGTGTTGGAGAATTGAAATTAACTTAGAATCATCGTTAGAACTTACCTTGGATGATGGAGGGACCTTGGGGAAGTTAGGTTCTTGAGAGCTTCCCTTTCTAGAGTAGGTTTTCTTGTTTGGGGTGTGGGGGATGAGGTAGGGCTCTTAAATAAGGGAACACGTTCCAAAATTGAGGAGGAAATAAAAGTAGCTCGGATAAACATCGTCGGCACGGGGCATCATCAGAGGTGCCAAATATACAGTGCTTGCATTGTTAGTGGCGCTGACTTTAATGCCCTGGACAGTGCCTTGCCCTATCAGAGGCACTGAGGTTAATGCCCTGGACAGTGCCTTGCACTGTCAGGGGCACTTAGGTTAATGCCCTGGACAGTGCCTTGCACTGCTAAGGCTATAAGAAGTACCTCCCATAAACTTAATCGATTCTATCAATTTTTATGCACCTCACTATCGATCTTCATACCAAAATAATGGTTTCTACCCATACACATCCTAGATAGGACTTCACATGTTAAAAGGTCACATTAATACTCAATTAATGCATTCAAAATTATTTCAGATTTATGGAATGTTACATTTTATCATTTTTGAGGACCCTAAGTAAAGTCTAGAATCACCTAAATAGTAGGTCCAAAGCCTCCTGGACCGTAGGCATGGGACGGGTAGCGCACACATAGGACATGATCTAGAATTGAATTAGAGCGCTTTAAGTAACAACTTTAACATAGTAATTGGATAGCAGGAGATGATAGTCTGTGCTCGCTGAATAAACCCCTACCCTAAGGGAGTTGCGAAGTATTATTTATGTTGCATGGGATGATCCTTTAGGCTAAAAAACTTAGGACCCCCTCCTTTATATGTTTATTGTTCGCACTTCGTCTCTAGAATAATTAAGTTATACCCTGTAACTTCTAAAGACTTGTACTGATCATTTGCATAGTTTAATTCTTGTACGAATTTCTTTAATACACATGTTTTGTTTCATAATAGAACCTTTAAATTCCATGTCTTCCCTCATTTATATGAACACATAGGACAATTAATAATCCGATAATCCCACATAGTGTATACTTCGGCTGGGACCCGCAGTTGTGGACCTCGAAGAGTGCCTAACACCTTCTTTTGAGGTAATTTGAGCTCTTACCCAATATTGGTGACATAGACTAATTAAATAGAGTTATTTACCAGTAGGTGCCCTAACGCACCTTAAAAATCGTTAGGTGGCGACTCTTCTCTTTTAGTATCCATTTAAAGGAGTTGTCACATGTCGAAATCTGCTTTCAAGAGAAAAATGGGCGCGACAATAAGATAATAAGAACAATCCAAGCTTTAAACTACAACGTTTATGAAGCAACCACAACTCTAGAACTAATAAACTAT
Source organism: Nicotiana obtusifolia (assembly GCA_002018475.1). NCBI lineage: Eukaryota > Viridiplantae > Streptophyta > Magnoliopsida > Solanales > Solanaceae > Nicotiana > Nicotiana obtusifolia. Next base: position 48,392 of record MCJB01048142.1, on the reverse strand, counting down.
TAGATTAAAGGAAGAGAAGAGAAGAAAAATTAATTAGAAGCCTCCTCCAAGCATGGTTTGTGTTCCCTTCAAAAATATGTTTGATCCCGTCCAAATTAGGTTTAGAAGACCTTTTATATGAGTTGGTACCGTGTAGGACCGAATAACCTTGTCCCTGACGAAATGGGAGAATCCCGCTATGCAGGGTTCAGGCGCTGGAACCAGTAGCCTTTTGCCTTGAAGTACGAATTCCTTGGTTTGAACTTTGAATTGGATTCCTTTTTTTCCTGTTGTCTTCCATTTTGGGGGACAAACACCAAAGGTGTCTTCCCTTTTTTTAGTCTTTTAATTTTTTTTTTTTTTACGTTTTATTTAATTTTGCTCTAAATTTCTTTATCTTCATACCATTTTATTCCTACACAGTTAACATATAGTATTAAACATAAAGTAATATAATTAACACTCAAAAGATGATTAATTGTACTAGAATGTGGGGTAATAATGAGTAAATATATATATATTTTTGGCCTAATATATCTCTGTACAGTATTGCTATGATTTCAGGAAGCTATTCAGTAAGAATTGGAATATCGTGGTCAAATTCTTCACCCTTAGCTGCCCTCTTTTCGCCCTCGCCCTTGCTTCTTCTCAGTAATAGGATTTCATTATAATTTTGTGTCATCATCATCATTAACTTCTAGGTGGCCAAAGTTTTTTTTCTTTCCACTTTTGATCCAATCTCTAATAAAACTACAATCTCTAAGCTTCCTCCGCCAACGCGTGCATGTGCTCTCTGATTTGGAAGCTTCCAGCACTAAAGGCACGTTCACAAGATACAAATGATGTTTGTATAGTCAACACATTTCAGGCCATTCTTGCTAGAACTAGAAATTGTCGTTGGTGCTCCCTGCAGTATTTAAGCAAGTTTTCACGTCCATTTTCATCATAAATGTTATCACGTACAATACCTTGGAGTACATAAATATCATGTTCATTAACTTATGAAGTGCACGATCCACTAGCCATCTTATGTCGAAGGGATTCAACACGGCTCATAGCCGATTTTTTAAATTGTTGAATTGAAGAAGAAGAAGGTGGAGCAGTTGGTGAAGTAGTGTTTGATAATGATTGGTGATGCATGTACATAGGTTTGCAATTTGAAAGTATGGTAGCGATTCAGGTTCTGTTAGTTTTTCTGTCTTGGAAATTTCTAATTTTTCATAAATTGTTTCAATAAGAGTTTAGAAACCTTCTACTTTTATAGTATGATTTAACACGACAACAATGACATAGATAACATAGATAAAATAGTAGGATAATAAACACTAGAAAGTTTTTTAATAGCTCGAAATATATTTTTAAAATATATAATAAGTTCGAAGAGTGAATCCCAATCTTCGTCTACATATAATCACTAGAATTACTATTATGGACATTAAATACTAATTGTAAAGGCCTTCTGTATTCATAAGTTATTATTAACTTGCAATATAAGGAATTCTACCTAGTTGCAACTTCCGTTGGAATTATCCTATAAGTCATGTCACAATCATGACACATTTGCTTAAACTCTTTATGTCTTACTTGTTTTCGGAATTAAAAATGTAACAAATAGCTAATTGTATTTTATTAAGAGTAAGTGCTAAATAGTTATAAACCATCATTTATAACTAAGTTATAAATATGACATGCACATTTAACATAAAAAATTTCAGGAAATAATGAATCTATTTAGATTTAGAAATTGAGATCGCACTACCATTACTAGAAAGCATTATCCAAGAAAATAGTGATATAACTGTATTACTAATTGCATAAAAATCATTAATTTCATAAATACTTTGAAATTAAAGTATCAGTGTCTTTCAACTACATATCTATATCCTAAATACGTTTTTGCATCATCCAATTTTTATCTATCCAATTACACATAATAGTTAATTAATCATTATTATTAGTACTGCTTCCAATATCAAAAGTAATAAAAAATTTACAATCTAAGTGAAAAAATAAATTAAATAAATATTGTTGATATTCGTTCCCAAAATTTTAAAATATCACTTCTAGCAATTAATCTTAAAATCCTTTAAAAGCTGAATTGTACTGATCTTGTATGTAAAGAACAAAATCCTAAGGGTAAGGAAAACTAAAAGATAAACCCTCTGCGACATCAATTTTACTATATTTTTTCGATCTTACTTTTGGCCATATGCTAGAAGTCCTCCTCTTAAAGGGTTTTCATTGGCTTTACACTATGAGAACCATATCCCTACTGAGTAGGAGTAGCCCCTCGTTTTGGCAAAAAGAAAAAGCACCCTTTTCTTTGTGATCTCCTTCCAAGTGTTTCATTAAAGCCTCTTTCCTGCCTTCACCATTTTCCATTTTAAACACAAACACTTTTTTACTAACACTACAAGTAGCTATCTAATTTAGCTTATCCCGAGTAAATAATGTCCATATATCCAATTCTTCTTTGTGTTGTACTAGGGCTCTAATTCTACCAGGAGGTATAGGTGTAACGATCCAGTCAATCGTTTTGAGTATTAGAATTCTGTTTCCCTATTTGATGCTTATGTACTCTTTTGATGTTTTGTAACTTGAGGAGATAGTTGGTTTGATTTCGAGAAGACTTGGGAGGAATTAGAACACTTAGTTCCATTTTTGGGAGCTTAAATTCTAAGAATTGACCAAGTTTTAGTTTTTGAATAAATGACATCGGAATTGGGACTTGAAGGTTCCTATATGTTCGTACGGTAATTTTGAACTTGGGCGTATGTTTGCATTTGATTTTGGATGTTCTTAGAAGATTTTGATTCTATTTGTCAAAAGTTGATAATTTGAAGAATTGGAGAGTTCATAAGTTTGACCGATAGTTGACTTTTGGGCTAGTGAGCTTTAATTCTGGTTTTGAAACTTTTGGGATAATGAGCTTTGATTCTAGTTTGAAGCCTTGGATAGGTCCTAATGGTTGAAATGAACTTGTGTGCAAAGATTGTTTGTGATCCGAAATTCTTAAGTATGATTAGGACGCGATTGGCGGAGTTGGAAATTTAAGAATTGATTTGACCTTTGATTCTTGATTTTGTTGTTGTTTTTGATGTTTCAAGCCTTGGAATTGCACGACGTATATGGACTTGTAGGAATGAATAGACGGGGTCCCGAGGGGCTCGGGTGAGTTTTGGGGTAGTTTCGGACCATTTTCATAAGTTTTGCAACTACTGATTTTCTGGTGCGAAGCAGTGCTTCGTGATCGCAGCGCTGAGTCTCTCGATCGCGGAGAATGGAATTTTGCTAGTAAAATTTTGTACTTTAAGATTGCGGAGCTGAGTCTCGCAATCGCGGAGAAGGATTTGGCTAGGTTGTTTTGGTGCACCGCATTCGGTTGTATGGTGTCGCGATCATGTATATTGGGTGCACATCGGTCATTGCATTTGTAGACAAGGTGTCACATTTGCGAAGTGTTTGCAGGGGATTGACAATAGGCTTTTGTGATCGCAGAAGGAGAGTCGTGATCTCATAGAGGCACTGGACAATTGTGCTCCGCAATTATGAGGGCTTGATCACGATCACAATAAAGGACCCTTGGTTAGTATTTAAAGCGTGGAATTTCTCGAGTTTGCCCATTCTTTTATATTTTGAACCCTAGACTTCTAGAGGAGTGGTTTTAGTAAGGAGATTTCATCCAAGATAGGAGGGTAAGTTATTTCTACTCACTTTTGATTATATTTCAAGAACCAACGTATATTTTTAACCCTTAAATCAAAGATTTATAAATTTTTTAGTTTTTGGCTTGAACTTACGACAGTGAATTTCGGGTTTGAACATAAAATTTGAATCCGATTTGGAATCTACTTATATATTTGGACTCGGGATGTTATGAATAATCTATATCTATTATCAATTTCAAATTTCAGGCCTGGTGCTCGAGGTTGAATTATGTTGACAATTTGATTTGGTTAAAAGTTGAATTTTTTGATATGTAATTAATTTCTAAAGCTTGTATTAACTCATTTGAGTAATATTTGACTAGATTTGATTCATTTGGAGGTAGCTTTAAAGGGAAAAGTAGTTTTAGAAGGCTGAAGTTGTTCCCCCGGAATGATCCGGTCGATCTTTCTGTGTATTTGAGCCTCGTTTCCCCATTTGATGCTTTATGCATACTTACTTGTTATTTTATAAGCCGCGGGGATAGTTGGTTTGGTTTCGGGTAGGTTTTGGAGTGAATTGAAACATCTAATTATGTGGTTGGAAGCTTAAGTAATAAGAGTTGACCAAGGTTTGACTTTTGTGCTAACGATCTTGGATTCTTTTTTTGAGGTTACCTATAGGTTTGTATAATGATTTTGGACCTAGGTGTATGCTTGGAATTGCTTTCGAAGAATCCTAGGATGATTTGAATTTTTTACCGACATTTGGCAACTTAAAGATTTAGAAATTTCATAAGTTTGACCATGGGCTGACTTTATAGCTATCAGGGTCGGACTATTGCTCTGAGACTTGGAATAGGTCCGTTTTTTCATTTAGAATTTCTGTGCAAAGTTTTGTATCATTCTAGGTTGGTTTGGTATTGTGATGACCTGATTGGTCCTTCAGTTTTAGCTCTCATTTTTGTGTTTCGAAATCTCGATTAGCTCCATTTAGCTTTTTTCGATTTGCGCGCGCAATCAGTATATTTTTTTGGAGTGTTTTTATGTGAAAAATTGACAAAAATGTGAAATTGTGCCTTAAAACTCATTTGAGTTGACTTCGATCAACATTTTGAGCAAACGGACTCGGATCAGTATTTTAATGGTCCCGGTGGGTCCGTATCGTGATTTGGGACTTGGGCATATGCCCAAAATCGAATTCGGAGGTCCGTAACTTGATTTATCATAATTTGTTGAAACTAGAAGTTTAAGGGTTTAAATAAGTTCCAAGTTTGACCGTAGTTTGACTATGTTTCTACCGGGTCCGGATTTTGGCTGTGGAACTTGATATAAGTTCATCATTGTATTTATGACTTGTCTGCAAAATTTGGTGCAAAACGAAATTGATTTGACGCGATTCGGACGTCTAGTTGAGAGATTGCATTTTCTTAAGTTTCATTAAAAATTTCATTTGCTTTGGTGCCCGATTCATAGTTCTAGGTGTTATTTTGGTGTTTTGATCATGCGAGCAAGTTTTTATGATGTTATTACACTTATGTGCATGTTGGGTTTGGAGCCCGAGGGCTCGGGTGAGTTTCGGATAGGCCACGGTGTGATATTTGAACTTAAAAGAGTGCTGGTGCATCAGGTCTGCATATCTCGCATTTGCGAGGACCTGATCGCAAAAGCGAGCCTCGCAATACGAGGTCAGGCTCGCATATGCAAAATAGTGGGGGCTGGGTCAGCTTCGCTTTTGCGGCAGCCTTGGTTCGCATTTGCAACAAAATTTGTCGCATTTACGATGTCAATAGGCTCAGTGGTTTTTCGCATTTGCGAAGGATTGATCGCAATTGCGATCATTGCAATTGCAAACTATGTGTCGCAATTGCGATAATTGCAGCTAGGTAAAAGAGGAAAAAAACGGGATTTAGCTTATTTCTTTCAAACTCTCAACTCTAAACACCCTATAGGCGATTTTTCCAAGAGACTTTCTTCCTAAATTCATTGGTAAGTGACTTTAATCTACTTTCTTTCAATTACCCATTACATTTCATAAGATTTTAACATCAAATCTAGGATTTCCATGGTGGAAATTAGGGATTTGGGTAGAATTAGGAATTTTTGTAAAATTGGAATTTAGACCTCGAATTGAGGTTGGTTTTCAAATTGAATTACATAACTGGGCTCGGGGGTGAATGGGTGATTGGATTTTGGTCCGAACCTCGGGTTTTGACCAAGCGGGCCCGAGATTGACTTGTTGACTTTTTCAATAATGATCTAAATTGAACCTCTTTCATTCGTGAGTAGTTCCTAAAGCTTATTTTGAATCGTTTGGTCAATAGTTTGCTAGATTTTGTTGGTTTGGAGGCTTGTTCGAAAGATAAGGCCGTGATTGAATTTTGAGTTGATTGCAGAGTCAGGTAAGGGTTGGGTCTAACCTTGATTTGAAGGAACTAGGAATCCTTGAACTATGTGTTATGTGAATTACATGTGTAGCAGCGTATATGCGAGGGGACGGGTGTATATACACCAAATTACTTGTTTTTATGCTTTCCCGTATTCATTAATTGCTCTATTTTATGATTTAGCCATTACATTACTTGTTTTCCTTGTCTTCATTGCTTAATATTATGTTTTGTTTTCATGCCTTAATTGCTACATGCTTATTTTACTTCCATGCCATAATTGCTACTTGCTATTTGGCATTTCTTGTCTTAAATTGTCCATCCCCTCCCTGATCACATACTTATTTGCTACCTATCTCGATTTGTTTCCCTCATACATCTAAATTATCTTATGCCTTTTTGCCTTATAGTTTCTTATTAATTGTTGCCTTCATTGTAGTACTTTCACTTGTACGTATTGTTATAAGGAGATACTGTTGAGTTGGTAAAGTTGAGACAAATGTGTAGTTCGAGTCTCTTTTATTATCATGTTATTCTCCATTGATCATACATTTGTTCTCTTGACGTATGATTTCTTGTGTATCTTGGTTATTGAGTTACTATTGTTAATTTACATTGTTTAGGAAGCGAGTTGCACGCCGCAACGGAAATGTAAAGAAATGAATTGAAAAGCTAAATTAAGGATGGATTATGCTAGTGACAAATGATTATATGGACGGGTTGGGTTGCGCGCTGCAACGGATTGTTTAAAGTCTATATTGTGGTATCGGGTTGCATGCCGCAACACATTGATAAAACTAATATTTGTTTGTGAATGTTGGATTGGCCTCGGTTGTTGAGATGAGTTATATGACTGGTTATTCTAGACTCTCTGCTGGTTGATTTGAGTTTCATTGATATGAGTTACCTGCCTTACTTCTATTCTTGTCTTTTATATTATTATTATTATTATTATTATTATTATTATTATTATTATGATGATGATGATGATGATGATGATGATGATGATGATGATACCATAAAGACCAAGATCTGGGTCGGCTGGCGGTAGTCCGCACGGGCGTCACTAGTCTGATCAAAATTATATCCTTGTCTTCAAACAAGAATCAAAATTAAGGGATTCTATGATATGAATCTTTAGCCTTATGATTGTGTAAATAATTAGCTGTATGGTGAACCTTTTACCCGAGCAAGGGGCCTGTCAGCAACTAAGTACTATGGTGACTTCAGACCATGTGTCTAGGATACCTCGAAGGATTCACTGGGATCTCAACGGCCTTAAACAACTCAAAATAAACGGCCTTATCACCAGATGCTAGACGTAGCCACTAAGGCAAATCTGAAGTCTACAGTAGATAGCACGACTGTACCACCATCTCGGAACCAAGCTAAAGATTTACATAATATAAGTTAACTATTCATATTTAGAGTCTCTTGATTTTAATAGAGTTTAGTTTATAGTTAATAAGAAGCTAAGAAGTATTGTATTCAACATAGATATGGATTTAGCCGGCTATAAGCCTGTCCATCGGAGAATAAAGAAGGAATAAAAGTAAAAGTATTAGTACCTGAGAGTTGTGCCCAAAGCTTGGACAATTTTTGATTTCTCTATACAAAAATAAAACTTTCAACTTTACAATAAAACTATCTTCTTTATAGAAGGTAGAGCAAAGCTAGAGAGAGAAGAAACCTAAAAAATTTTCCCGATGCTCTACATCTGAGGCAAAGGCCTCTATTTTTTTTTTAAGAAAAAGAAAAGAATCTTTGTACAATATTTTCTACAGTTCACCCATCAGTGAATAGTGACCGCTATCGCTGTCCTGTGTCCCACGATTACGACTTGTGAGGTCCACCATCTTGGTTTGTCTGTTGGTCCCACGATTATGACATGTGGGGTATTCTTTTTATTTTATTCTTACTACTCAATAGCTCTTGTTTTATCCAATTTTTTCATTTTCTGGATAAAGACCTCAACATCTTGAAGGTCAACTTCATTTACTGATTCTTCTTTTTGTGCATTGTTTGACATGCTGCTATGATGATCTTCTTCATTAACAGAATGACTAGTATCACTTTTCATTAAACAATAATAAATATACTGAATCTGCTTATAAAACTGCTTTTAATGTTCCTTTTGGGCAATATGAGTGGAATATGATGCCCTTTGGTTTGAAAAACGCCCCTTCAGAATTTCAAAAAATTATGAATGATATTTTTAATCCTTATATGAATTTTATTATTGTTTATATAGATGACATTTTGATTTATTCAAAAACTCTAGAATTGCATTATAAGCATTTAGACATTTTAAAGAAAATTGTCATTCAAAATGGTTTAGTTATATCAAAACCAAAAATGAGTTTATTTCAAACTAATATTCGCTTTCTTGGCCATCATATTTGCCAAGGCAAGATTGCACCTATTCAGCGAGCTATAGATTTGCATCAAAATTTCCTGATATAATTACTGATAGAACTCAGCTTCAAAGATTTCTTGGTAGCTTAAATTACATATCTCCTTTTTATAAAAATATGTCTCGAGATCTTGTTCCTTTATATGATAGGTTAAAAAAAGATTATAAATCTCCTTGGACTGATAGTCATACTGAGATTGTTAAACAGGCGAAGAAGAAAGTTGCATCCTTCCATGTTTAGCCTTAGCTAATCCTTTATGGAAGAAGATTATAGAAACAGATGCTTCTAATATCGGTTTTGGGGGTATTTTAAAACAGGTCAATCCTCATGGCAAAAAAGAGTATATGATACGGTACTACCAGGTAAATGGACCGAGGCCCAGAGAAAGTATGCTACTGTGGCTCATGAAATGCTTACTATTGTTAAGTGTGTTTTAAAATTTCAGGATAATTTGTATAATCAAAAGTTCTTGATAAGAACTGACGCTCAGGCTGTTAAATTCATGTTTAACAAAGATTTTAAGCATGATGCTTCTAAAATAATATTTGCTAGATGGCAAGCTCAACTAGCACCATTTGATTTTGATATCGAATATAAAAAGGGAATTGATAATTCTCTTCCAGATTTCCTGTCACGCGAATATTTAAATGACTGATAAGATTTTATCTAACTGCAGGATGAGCTAGCAATGGCCATCAAGGTCTTCCTCTGATAGGGGAAGAGGACGAGGAACCTACGGCAATTATAAAGGCCGTGGTGGAAGAAGCAGTTATACTACTCCAATCCTTGTTATACAAAGGGGTGGAAAACTACTTATTAATGAGAAAATTTCTCAGGAAAGAGGAGAATCTTCCTCTGGCTCAATCAACGTGGAAGATATTCCAAAAACCAATCCTTTATACGAACAAATACAGGCTTATTTAGCCTCACAAAAAACCCCGTATGGTGATACCTACGCAGCTATGGCAGTCGAAAACTCTGATGATATCAAGAGTTATGAAAAGGTGATGAAAAGGGAAATGATATTTTCTTTAGAAAATCACGATTTACAGTGGAAGGATGAACCTTGGAAGATACTCCAAAGGTATTTAATTGAGAAATTATATTTCCCGGGAAAGTCATACAAAACCCGTTCATACTATGAAAACATTTTGATAAGTTCAGGCAGTGCAGAAATTCAGCACTTTCAGGGTCATACTCCTGAAGCAAATAATTATAATTTTTCCAAAATAATTATAAAGCATATTATATCTGCCGAAGAATGGGGAACCTCCACGATGAAGGAACGTCAAGTTATACTTGACAACAAACATTTCAGTTATACTTACTGGAATTATATCTAAGATTTTTCTGATGTTCTATATTATAATAACGATAGACACAAACATACTTGGTTTATAAAAGTATGTCCCAGAGTATTCTCTAACAAGATACCTAATTGGTTTCTGAATTGGTGGTCATACCACGGTCCGACAATAGACATATTGTCGGCACTATACAAAAAGTTATACAATGAATGGATACAGCTATCTCCAGATATGGACACTTTGTATCAACAAGAACATATATGCTGGCCTGAGAAAATGGGCCAAATTTATTTCTTCTTGGAATTTTCTATTCTATGGATTCATAAATGGATTCCTGAAGTTGGTTATACTGAACAAGAAATTCCTTGTTTATATCATGTTTATTTTAACAATTTTTGGGACAAAATGATGAGAATGGATCCAAAAACTGATAAACTGCACGGACAAGAGACGATTGATAATATTAAAACCGCAATCAAGATTTATGAAGAGAAAGCCAAAGAAGCAATGATAGCGGATGCTTCAATTAAATATATTGCCAAGAAGATTAATTTCCAGCAAAACAATAAGGAACAAATGATAGAAGAATATTTGAAAGATGTTCGTAAAAATCTGCTATAATCAATAGAACAAGTAGCAGATAAATCAGATTGTTCAATGAAAAGTGATACTAGTCATTCTGTTAACGAAGAAGATCATCATAGCAGCATGTTAAACGATGCACAACAAGAAGAATCAGTAAATGAAGTTGACCTTCAAGATGTTGAGGTCTTTATCCAGAAAATGAAAAAACTGGATAAAACAAGAGCTATTGAGTAGTAAGACAAAAATAAAAAGAAGACCCCACATGTCATAATCGTGGACCAACAGACAAACCAAGATGGTGGACCTCACAAGTCGTAATCGTGGGACCTAGGACAGCGATAGCCGTCACTATTCACTGATGGGTGAACTATAGAAAATATTGTACAAAGATTCTTTTCTTTCTTTTTTTTTAATTTAAAATAGAGGCCTTTGCCTCAGATGTAGAGCATCGGGAAATTTTTTTAGTTTTCTTCTCTCTCTAGCTTTGCTCTACCTTCTCTAAAGAAGACAGTTTTATTGTAAAGTTGAAAGTTTTATTTTTGTATAGAGAAATCAAAAATCGTCCAAGCTTTGAGCACAACTCTCAGGTACTAATACTTTACTTTTATTCCTTCTTTATTCTCCGATGGACAGGCTTATAGCCGGCTAAATCCATATCTATGTTGAATACAATACTTCTTAGCTTCTTATTAACTATGAACTAGACTCTATTAAAATCAAGAGACTCTAAATATGAATAGTTAAATTATATTATGTAAATCTTTAGCTTGGTTCCGAGATGGTAGTACAGTCATGCTATCTACTGTAGACTTCAGATTTGCCTTAGTGGCTACGTCTAGCGTCTGGTGATAAGGCCGTTTATTTTGAGTTGTTTAAGGCCGTTGAGATCCCAGTGAATCCTTCGGGGTATCCTAGACACATGGTCTGAAGTCACCACAGTACTTAGTTGCTGACAGGCCCCTTGCTTGGGTAAAAGGTTTACCATACAACTAATTATTTACACAATCATAAGGCTAAAGATTCATATCATAGAATCCCTTAATTTTGATTCTTGTTTGAAGACAAGGATATAATTTTGATCAGACTAGTGACGCAGTGCGGACTACCGCCAGCCGACCCATTATTATTATTATTATTATTGTTATTATTATTATTATTATTATTATTGCGTACACGTTTAATGTAAGTGGCCCACCTTAGCCTTGTCACTACTTCGTCGAGGTTAGACTCGGTAATTACAGAGTACACGGGGTCGGTTGTACTCATAGTACACTCTGCACTTCTTGTTGCAGATTCTGGAGTCCGTCCTAGCGGCGGTTAGTAGATTGCTCGGAATGGACATCTGATGGAGACTTGAGGTACACTGCTCGACGTTCGCAGCCCTGAAGTCTCCTTCTACTTTATCCTAGATGTTTCTTCTTTTTAAACAGTTTTACTTTCATTTCAGACCATTATATGCATTATTCTAGTCGCTCGTGCACTTGTGACACCAAATTCGGGGTTTTTATTTAGATAGTTTGGTTGTTATGACTTTTCACACTTTATATCAGTTTATTACAGTTATTTTAGTTCAATTGGCATCAGTTAGTGTTAGTTGTTAAAAATGGCTTAACACTATTCTAAAGTTGGCTTGCCTAGCAAGTGAAATGTTAGGCGTCATCACGGTCCCAGGGGTGGGATTTTTGGGTCGTGACAAGTTGGTATTAGAGCACTGGATTGCCTAGGTCGCATGAGTCACGAGCAAGTTAGTAAATTCTTGAGGATTGGTACGGAGACGTTTGTACTTATCTTTTAGAGGCTATGGAGTTCAGGAAAAATATCACTCCTTTCTTAGTCTATCATGTGATTTTATTCGATCATTGATGATTGAAACATTCTATTCTTTTTCTCTTGCAGATGGCGAGAACACGCACTGCATCTACCACCGGACAAGAGCTAAAGCCCCCTGTGGCAGCTACGACAGAAGTCGAGGTCGAGGCTGAGGTCGTGCCGGTGGCTGAGGTAGTGGCAGAGGCAGAGCTCAGCCTAGAGCTCGAGTAGTAGCAGCCGTAGTGGAGCCTCAAGTGGATTTTCAGGAGGAGGTTCTAGCTCAGACTGTACCTGTCGGACCAGCTCACGTCCTGGAGGGGTTCATAGCCATTCCAGTGTTTCAAGACGCTCTAGTACGTTCGGTGGGCCTTATGGAAAGTGTGGCCCAGACCGGTACATTCCCGGTGGCACCAACCGTCTCTCGGTCTTGGGAAGGAGCACAGACTCCCGCTACTCACACCTCGGAGCAGGTGGCTCCCCAGTATCAGACTCCAGCAACCTAGCCAGTTGGGGTGGTCCAGCCGGTTGTTGTGGCAGGCCGGTGATAGTCCCGTTTTGTCCTCTGAGGCTATGTTGAGGTTGGATAAGTTTACCAAGCTCTTTCCAGTTCACTTTAGTGGCACACCTTCAGAGGACCCACATGATTTTCTAGATCATTGCCAGGAGGTGTTGCGCAACATGGATATAATTAAGACCAATGGAGTTGATTTTGCAGCATTTCAGATGACTGGTTCCGCCCAGAGATAGTGGAGAGATTGCATGTTGACTAGACTATCTGGGTCACTTGCACTTACCTTGGATCAATTATCACAGCTATTTCTACAGAAGTTTATTCCGGTCACCTTGAGAGAGGAGTACCACAGACAGTTTGAGTGTCGTAAGTAGGGTAGTATGACTATTACATAGTATGAGACTCGATTTGTGGACCTAGCTCGCCATGCCACCATCTTGCTTCCTACTGAGAGGGAGAGAGGAAGGAGATTTATTGATGGACTCACTGACGCTATCAAGCTTCAGATGGCCAAGGAGACAGGGAATGATATTTCCTTCCAGACAACTGTAGATATTATTAGACGGATCGAGTTGGTTTGTGCTCAAGAGAGGGGGCAGGTGTCAGATAAGAGGCCTAGTCATTTCAGTGGGTTTAGTGGTGCCTCATATTGAGGCATAGGTTCTTTTGGTAGAGGCCATCCTCCTGGTCGGCTTTTCAGGTAGCCCACGGTGCTTCGGGCGGTCGTGGTTCTTACGGGTCTCGTTACGAGCATCCAACATTTAGTGCACCACCACTCCAAAGTTACTATAATGGTTATTTGGACCGCCAGGGTCAGTCCTCGTTTTAGCAGCCTCCACAGCCTAGGGGGTGCTTTGAGTGTGGGGGCATATATCACATAAGGAGGTATTGCCCTAGGTTGGCGAGTAGCAGATCTTAGCAGGGTTCTCGTGCCATAGTTCCAGCACCAGTTGCTCCACCGCCCGCTCAGCCAGCTAGAGGTAGGAGTCAGGCAATTATAGGTGGAGGCCAGGCCGTTAGAGGTGGAGGCCAGCCAGCTAGAGGCCATCCCAGAGACGTGGTTCAGAGTGGTGGGGCCCAGCCCCGATGCTATGCTTTCCCAGCCAGGCCTTATGCCGAGTCATCTTATGCCATTATCACATGTATTAATCCAGTTTGCCGTAGAGATGATTCAGTTCTATTTGATCTGGGATCTACTTATTCCTACGTGTCATCGTATTTTGCTTCATATCTGGTTGTGCCTTGTGATTCTTTGAGCGCTGCTGTGTATGTGTCCACACTTGTGGGGGATTATATTGTTGTAGATCATGTTTATCGCTTGTGTGTGGTTTCTATTGGGAGTCTTGAGACTATTGTAGACCTCCTACTTCCTGATATGGTGGGACTTCGATGTTATCTTGGGTATGGATTGGCTGTCATCTTATCATGCTATATTGGACTGTCACGCTAAGAGAGTAACCTTAGCCATGCCAGGGTTGCCTCGACTAGAGTGGAGAGGGACTCCTGGCCACTCTACCAGCAGAGTTATTTCTTATCTGAAGGCTCGATGCATGGTCGAGAAGGGATGTCTAGCTTGTTTGGCCTATGTCCGTGATTCTAGTGCGGATGTCCTTCCATGGATTCAATGCCAGTTGTTCGTGAGTTTCCATAGGTGTTTCTTGCAGACCTGTCGGGGATGCCACCCGACATGGATGTTGACTTCTACATTGATTTGGCTCCGGGCACTCAGCCCATTTCTATTCCACCATATCGTATGGCCTCGCCGAAGTTGAAGGGGTTGAAGGAGCAGTTACAATATTTGCTTGATAAGGGCTTCATTTGACCTAGTGTCTCGCCCTGAGGTACGCCTGTGTTGTTCGTGAAGAAGAAGGATGGGTCGATGAGGATGTGTATAGACTATTGGCAGTTGAACAAAGTCACTATCAAGAACAAGTATTCGTTGCCGATGATTGATGACTTATTTGATCAGCTTCATGGTGCCAAAGTGTTTTCGAAGATTGATTTGAGGTCTGGCTACCATCAGTTGAGGATTAGGAAATCTGATGCCCCTAAGATGGCTTTTCAGACTCGGTATGGGCATTATGAGTTCTTAGTGATGTCATTTGGGTTGACAAATGCTCCAGCAACATTTATGGATTTGATGAACCAGGTGTTCAAATCCTACCTGGAGTCTTTTGTGATTGTACTCATTGATGATATCTTGATATACTCCCGCAGTCGAGAGGAGCATGAGCAACATCTTCGGGTTGTACTTCATACTTTGAGAGATAGCCAGCTATATGCTGAGTTTTCAAAATGTGAGTTTTGGTTAGACTCCGTCGCCTTTTTGGGACATGTTATATTGGCAGCGGGCCTAAAGGTGGATCCTAAGAAGATTGAGGCAGTTTAGAACTGGCCTAGACCTACTTCAGATACAGAGATTCGGAGTTTCCTAGGTTTGACGGGTTATTATTGCTGGTTCATGGGGGGTTTTTCATTTATAACATCCCCATTGATCAGATTGAACTAGAAAGGTGCCCCATTCAGATGGTCGGCCGAGTGTGAGCTTAGCTTTTAGAAGCTCAAGATTGCTTTGACTACGACGCCAGCGTTGGTGTTACCCAACGCTTCAGGATCTTACACGGTGTATTGTGATGCATCTTGTATTGGGCTCGGTGCAGTACTGATGCAGGATGGCAGAGTGATTGCATACGCGTCGCAGCAGTTGAAGGTTCATGAGAAGAATTACCCTGTTCATGACTTAGAGTTGGCAGCCATTGTTCATGTGCTGAAGATTTGGAGGCACTATCTTTATGGCGTGTCGTGTGAGGTATTTACGGATCATCGAAGTCTGCAGTATTTGTTCAAACAAAAGGATCTCAATTTGTGGCTGAGGAGGTGGTTGGAGATGTTGAAAGACTATGATATCACCAGTCTGTATTATCCGGGGAAGGCCAATATGGGGGCTGATGCCTTGAGTAGAAAGGCTGTGAGTTTGGGCAGCCTTGCGTATATTCCAGTTGGTGAGAGCTGCTTGCTACAGATGTTCATGCTTTGGCCAATCAATTCGTGAGGTTAGATGTTTCAGAGCCCAGTTGTGTTTTAGCTTGCACACTCTTGCTCGGTCTTCTTTGTATGAGCGCATCAGAGAGCGTCCGTATGATGATCCCTATTTTCTTGTCTTTAAGGACACGGTACGACATGGTAGTGCCAAGCAGGTTACTATCGGGGATGATGGGATTCTGAGGATACATGGTCGTATTTGTGCGCCCAATGTGGATGGACTTCGTGAGCTGATTCTTGAAGAGGCCCACAGTTCCCTGTATTCTATTCATCCAGGCGTCGTGAAGATGTATCAGGATTTGAGGCAACATTTTTGGTGGAGGAGGACGAAGAAGGATAGAGTTGCATATGTTGCTCGGTGTCTAAATTGTCAGCAAGTAAAGTACGAGCATCAGAGACATGGCGGTTTGCTTCAGAAGTTAGAGATTCCTGAGTGGAAGTGGGAGCGTATCACTATTGATTTTGTTGTTGGACTTCTATGAACTCGGAAGAAGTTTGACGCGGTATGGGTTATTGTGGACAGATTGACCAAGTCAGCACATTTCATTCTAGTGGTAGTTACCTATTCTTCAGAGCGGTCAGCTGAGATCTACATCCACGAGATCGTCCATCTTCACGGTATGACCATGTCCATTATTTTTGATCGAGGTACGTGGTTCACATAGCACTTCTGGAGGGCCGTACAGCATGATTTGGGCACACAGGTTAAGTTGAGCACATCATTTCATCCCCATACAGACGGACATTTTGAGCGCACTATTCAGATATTGAAGGATATGCTTCGCGCTTGCGTTATGGCTTTTGGGAGTTCTTAAGATCAGTTCTTTCCACTTGCGGTGTTTGCCTACAACAGCAGTTACCAGTCTAGCATTCAGATGGATCCCTATGAGGCATTATACGGGAGGCGCTGTCGTTCTCCAGTTGGATGGTTCGAGTCGGGGAGGCTCGGTTGTTGGGTACAGATTTGGTACAGGATGCCTCGGATAAGGACAAGATTATTCAGGATTGATTTCGCACTGCTCAGTCCAGGCAGAAGAGTTATGCCAACCGTAGAGATCGTGATGTTGCATTCATGGTTGGATAAAGGGTATTGCTCCGGGTTTCACATGTGAAGGATGTGATGAGGTTCGGAAAGAAGGGCAAGTTGAGTACTAGGTATATCGGACCCTTTGAGATTCTTGAGAGAGTGAGTGAGGTGGCTTACAACCTCGCATTGCACCTAGTTTATCAGCAGTTCATCCGGTTTTCCATGTGTGCATGCTCCGAAAGCATCACGGTGATCCATCCCATGTGTTAGAGTTCAGCTCAATTCAATTGGACAGGAATTTGACTAACGAGGAGGAGCCGGTGGCTATTCTAGCCCGGCAGGCCCGACAGTTGAGCTCTAAGATTTATCATTAATTTCGAGTGCAATGGAGAGGTCAGCTGAGTGAGGCTGTCGTGTGGGAGTCCGAGTCGGACATGCAGAGTAGATATCCACCCCTTTTCGCCAGTTCAGGTACTTTTCTATGTCCGTTTAAGGACGAATGATAGAGGTGGTGAATGTGATGACCTGATAGGTCATTTTCAGTTTTAGCCCTCACTTCAGTGTTTCAAAACCTTGATTAGCTTTGTTTAGCCTTCCTCGATTTGCATGCATAGTCCTGTCTTTTCCAGAGGGATTTTATGTGAAAAATTAAAAATGTGAAATCATGTCTTAAAACTCATTTGCGTTGACTTCAGTCAACGTTTTGAGCAAACGGACCCAGATCAATATTTTGACAATCTCGGTTGGTCCGTATCATGATTTGGGACTTCGGCCTATGCCCGGAATCGAATTCAGAAGTCCCTAACTTGATTTATCATAATTTGTTGAAAACTAGAAATTTAAAGGTTTAAAGAAATTCCAAGTTTGACCGTAGTTTGACTTTGTTGCTACAGGGTCCAGATTTTTGGTTCCGAAATTTGGTATAAGTTCATTACAGTATTTATGACTTATCTACAAAATTTGGTTCAATACGGAGGTGATTTGACGTGATTCAGAATTTCCGGTTGAGAAATTGCATGTTCTTAAGTTTCATTGAGAATTTCATTTGTTTTGGTGTTCGATTCATAGTTCTAGTTGTTAATTTGGTATTTTGATTGCACGCGCAAGTTCGTATGATGCCATTACACTTGTGTGCATGTTTTATTTAGAGCCCAAGGGTGAGTTTCGGATAGGCCACAGAGTGATTTTTGAACTTAAAAGAGTGTTGGTGCATCAGGTATGCAGATCTCGCATTTGCGAGGACCAGATCGCAAATGCGAGCCTCGCAAATGTGAGGTCAGGATTGCATATGCGAAAATGGTGGGCCTTGGGTCAGCTTCGCTTTTGCAAAGTGAAGTCCGTAGAGCGAAGGGGGCATGTTTGCATTTGCGAACTTTGCTTCGCATTTGCGACCAATGGAAGACTAAGGTAGACTCATATTTGCAAGTCGATTGTTCGCATTAGCGGAAGCCTTGGTTTGAATTTGTGAAAAACTTTGTTGCATTTGCAATGTCAACAGGCTCAATGGTTTTTCTCATTTGCGAACTACGTGTCACAATTGCAATAACTGTAGCTGGGTAAAAGAGGCGAAAAACGGGATTTAGCTCATTTCTTTCAAACTCTCAACCCTAAACACCCGAGAGGCGATTCTTTCAAGATACTTTCTTCCTAAATTCATTGGTAAGTGACTCTAATCTAATTTTCTTCAATTACCCATTACATTTCATATGATTTCAACATCAAATCTAGGATTTTCAAGGTAGAAATTAGGGATTTGGGTAGAATTAGGGATTTTTGTAAACTTAGAATTTAGACCTCGAATTGAGGTCAGATTTCAAATTGAATTGGATAACTTGGCTCGGGGGTGATAGGCGATCGGGTTTTGGTCCAAACCTCGGGTTTTGACCAAGCGAGCCCGGGGTTGACTTTTGTTGACTTTTTCAATAATGATCTAAATTGAACCTTTTTCATTCGTGAGTAGTTTCTAAAGCTTATTTTTAATCGTTTGGTCAATAATTTGCTAGATTTGGTTGGTTTGGAGGCTTGTTCAAAAGGTAAAGTCGTGGTTGAATTTTGAGTTGATTGCGGAGTGAGGTAAGTGTTGGGTCTAACCTTGATTTGCCTTGAGCTATGTGCTATGTGAATTACATGAGTAAGGGCATATATGCGAGGGGACAGGTGTATATACGCCATCAAATTACTTGTTTCCATGCTTTCCTGTATTTCATTAATTGCTTTATTTCATGACTTAGCCGTTACATTACTTGTTTTCCCTATCTTCATTGCTTAATATTATGTCTTGTTTTCATGCCTTAATTGCTACACGCTTTTTGGACTTTCATGCCATAATTGCTACTTGGAATTTAACATTTCTTGTCTTAAATTGTCCATCCCCTCCCCGATTACATACGTATTTGCTTCCTATCTCGATTTGTTTCCCTCATATATCTAAATTGTCTTATGCCTTGTTGCCTTATAATTTTGTATTAATTGCTGCCTTCATTATAGTAGTTTCACTTGTACGTATTATTAAAAGGAGATACCGTTGAGTTGGTAAAGTTAAGACATCTGAGTAGTTCGAGTCTCCTTGATTATCATGTTATTCTCCATTGCTCGTACATTTGTTCTCTTGACGTATGATTTCTTGTAAACCTTAGTTATTGAGTTACTATTGTTAATTTAAATTTTTTGGTGAGCGAGTTGCACGCCGCAACGAAAAGAATAAAGAAATGAATTGAAACGGCAAAATAAGGAAGGATTATTCTATTGACAGATGATTATATGGACGGGTTGGGTTGCGCGCTGCAACGGATTGTTTAAAGTCTATATTGTGGGATCGAGTTGTATGCAACAACACATTGATAAAAGTAATATTCATCTGTGACTATTTGATTGGCCTTTGTTTTTGAGATGAGTTATATGACGGTTATTCGGGACTCTCTGCTGGTTGATTTGAGTTTCGTTGATATGAGTTACCTGCCTTACTTTTATTCCTGTCTTTTCTTTTATTATTATTATTAACGCAATAATAATAATAATAATAATAATAATAATAATAATTATTATTATTATTGTAAGTTGCCGCCTTAGCCTCGTCACTGCTTCGTCGAGGTTAGGCTCGACACTTACAGAGTACATTTTGGGTCAGTTATACTCATACTACACTCTGTACTTCTTGTGCAGATTCTGGAGTCGGTCCCAGCAGCGGTTAGTAGATTGCTTGGATCAGACATCTGATGGAGACTTGAGGTACAACTGCTCGGCTTTCGCAGTCCTGAAGTCCCCTTCTACTTTATCCTAGTTGTTACTTCTTTTCAGACAGCTTTACTTTCATTCTGACCATTATATGTATTATTCTAGTCGCTCGTGCACTTGTGCCATCAGATCTGGGGGTTGTATTTAGATATTTTAGTTGTTATGACTTTTTGCACTTTATATCCGTTTATTAATGTTATTTTATTTCAATTATCATCAGTTAGTTTGGTTTGTTAAAAATGGCTTAAAACTTTTCTAACGTTGGCTTGCCTAGAAAGTGAAATATTAGGTACCATCACGGTCCCAAGGGTGGGATTTTTCGGGTCGTGACAGGTATAAATCGGACTCTTGATTGTGAATATTGATATTCTTGAGTTTCAAGATTACGTGTTGCTTTTTGGTGTTCCGTTCGTGATTTTGTATGTTATTTTGATGTTTTAGGCTTGTGAGCGAGTTTGTATGGGATTCATGTACTTGTATGGACGTTTAGTGTGTTGCCCGAGGGGATCAGGTGAGTTTTGGATTGATTTCAGAGTGCTTTGGTGACGCTTCAGATTTCCTAGTGCTTCAGACCTTGCATTTGTGATGGTCTGCTTGCATTTGCGAAGGGCTGCAATTGCAGAATCCTCATCGCATTTCCGAAGGGGTGACTGCCTAGGGGAACTCAATTTGCAAGGTAGTAGGTCGCGATTGAGGCATTCGATAGACAACTTGGGCTTTGCAATTGTGACGTATAGGGTCGCATTTGCACCATCTACTAGGTAGGCTTGGTTCGCATTTGCGATCCCTGTGTTGTATTTATGGAGGCCACATTTATGAATCTCTGGTCGCAAATGCGACATTTACAACCAGTTAATAATTGAGTATTTCAGGACCTAGACCATTTTATCATATTTTTGAACCCTAGACTTTGTGAGGGCGATTTTTAAAGAGGATTTTCAAATAAAGCTATTGGGTAAGCGATTTTCACTCGATTTTATAATTTTATCTTGAGTCCTTAGGGATATTTACATGAAAATCATGAAATTTGAAAGGAGGTTTTGGAATTTTAAACTATGTTTTGAAGAATAAAAATTTGGTATTTGAGAGTCGATTTGGACTGGATTGAAACATCTAATCACGTTTTTTGACTCGTGGGGCTATGAGTAGTCGGGATCTACCGCTCGACTTGAGTTTTGACTATGTGGGCCCCGGTTGACTTTTGTTGACTTTTCAGAAATTGGATAAAGACTAGGTGTAACGCCCCGTAAATTTCTGGCAAGGAATTTAAGGTTTTGTGGTGCCGAGGTAAGCTAATGTGTACGGAGGTAGTAGTACGGACTATTTGGGTTGAAGAATGCACTGAGAAGTTAATGGAAAATTTTGGCAGAAGAAGGCAATTCTACGGTCAATTTCGCGATCACAGAACCATTCCGCGGGCTACATAATCATCTCGGAGTTGAGCAGAAAAATTGTTGAATTTTGAAGGTCATTTTGTGATCCATTATGCGATCGCATATCTATTTTGCGGTACGGACTTTTTGGGTTGAAGAATGCATTGAGATGTTGATGGAAATTTTAGGCAAAAGAAGGTAATTATGCGGTCAATTTTGCGATAGATAACCATACTGCGGACCGCATAAATATCGCGGAGTTGAGAAAAAGAATTATTGAATTTTGAAGGTCATTTTGCGGCTGGATTTTGCAATCGCATATCAATTTTGCGGTACCGACCTTTTTGGGTTGAAGAATGCACTGAGGAGTTGATGGAAAGTTTTGGCAGAACAAGGCAATTCTGCGATCAATTTCACGATTGCAGAACCATTCCACGGGCTGCATATTCATCACGGAGTTGAGCACAAAAATTGTCGAATTTTGAAGGCCATTCTGCATTCCATTATGCGATCTCATATCCGTTTTGTGATACAGGAATTTTGGATTGGCGAATGTACTAAGGAGTTGATGGAAATTTTTGGTAGAAGATGGAATTCTACGGTCAACTTTGCGATAGCAGAACCATTACGAGGACCGCATAATCATCGCGGAGTTGAGCAGAAAAATTATTGAATTTTGAAGGTCATTTCGCGGTCGATTATACGATTGCTTACCTGTTTCGCGGTACAGACGTTTTTGGTTGAAGAATGCACTGAGGAGTTGATGAAAGTTTTTGGCATAAGAAGACATTTCTATGGTCAATTTCATGACAGAAGAACCATTTCACGAGCCACATAATAATCACCGAGGCGAGCAGATAAATTGTTGAATTTTGAAGGTCATTTTGCGTCCATTATGCGATCGCATATCCGTTTCGCTATACGGACTTTTTGGGTTGAAGAATGCATTGAGGAGTTGATGGAAATTTTTGACAGAGGAAGGCAATTATGCGGTAAATTTCACGATCACAGAACCATTCCGCAGGCTGTTAAATCATCACGGAGTTGAGTAGAAAAATTGTTGTATTTTAAAGGTCATTTTGTGGTTCATTCTGCGATCACATATCAGTTTTGCAGTGCAGACTTTTTGGGTTGAATGATGCACTGAGGAGTTGATGGAAATTTTAGGCAGAAGAAGGCAATTCTGCGGTCAATTTTGCGACTGGAGAACCATTCTGCGGGCCGCATAATCATATCGGAGTTGAGCAGAAAAATTGTTTCATTTTGAAGGTCATTTCGCGGCCGAATTTTGCGACCGCATTTCAGTTTCGCGGTACCGACCTTTTAAGTTGAAAAATGCACTGAAGAGTTGACGGAATTTTTTGGCAGATAAAGGCAATTCTGCGGTCAATTTCACGATCACAGAACCAGTCCGCGAGCCGTTAAATCATCAAGGAGTTGAGTAGAAAAATTGTTGAATATTAAAGGTCATTTTTCTGTTCATTATGCAATCATATATCAGTTTTGCAGTATAAACTTTTTGGGTTGAAGAATGCACTGAGGAGTTGATGGAAATTTTTGGCGGATGAAGACAATTCAACGGGCCGTATAATCATCGCGGAGTTGAGCAGAAAAATTATTGAATTTTGAAGGTCATTTTTCGGTCTATTATGCGATCGCGTATTCGTTTTACAGTACGGATTTTTTGGGTTGAAGAATGCATTGAGGAGTTGATGGAAATTTTAGGCAGAATAAGGCAATTTTGCGGTCAATTTCACGATTATGGAACTATTTCGCGGGCCATTAAATCATTGCATATTAGTTTTGCAGTATAGACTTTTTGGGTTGAAGAATGTACTGAGGAGTTGATGGAAATTTTAGGTAGAAGAAGGCAATTCCGCGGTCAATTTGGCGACCGGAGAACCATTTTGCCGGCCGCGTATTCATTGCCGAGTTGAACAGAAAAACTGTTGAATTATGAAGGTCATTTTGCGGTCCATTATGCGATCGCTTATCCTTTTCGCGTTACGGAATTTTTGGGTTGAAGAATGCAGTGAGGAGTTGACGAAACATTTTTACATAAGAAGGCAATTCTGCGGTCAATTTCACAACTGCAGCACCATTCTGGGGGCCGCATCATTATCGCGAAGTTGAGCAGAAATATTGTTTAATTTCGAAGGTCATTTTGCGGTCCATTATACGATCGCATATTCGTTTCATGATACGAACTTTTTGGGTTAAAGAATGCACTGAGGAGTTGATGGGAATTATTGGCATAAGAAGGCAATTCTGCATTCAATTTTACGGGTGCAGAACCATTCCGGGGGTCGCATAATCATCGCGGAGTTGAGCAGAAAAATTATTTAATTTTGAAGGTCTTTTTGCGGTCACTTACGCGATCGCATATCCGTTTCGCGGTACAGACTTTTTGGGTTGAAGAATGCATTGAGGTGTTGATGGAATTTTTAGGTAAAAGAAGGCATTTCTGCGGTAAATTTCATGATCACAGAACCATTCCGCGGGCCGTTAAATTATTACGGAGTTGAGCAGAAAATTAGTTGAATTTTAAAGATCATGTTCCGGTTCATTATGCGATTGCATATCAGTTTTGCGGTACAGACTTTTTGTGTTGAAGAATGCACTGAGGAGTTGATGGAAATTTTAGGCAGAAGAAGGCAATTCAGCAGTGAATTTTGCGATCGCAGAACCATTTTGCGGGCCGCATAATCATTGCGGAGTTGAGCAGAAAAATTGTTGAATTTTGAAGGTCATTTTGAGGCTGGATATTGCGATCGCATACCTGTTTCGCGGTACTGACCTTTTGGGTTGAAGAATGCACTAAGGATTTGATGGAATTTTTTGACAGAAGAAGACAATTATGCGGTAAATTTTCACGATCGCAGAACCACTCTGTGGGGCGCATAATCATCGCGGAGTTGAGCAGAAAAATTATTGAATTTTGAAGGTCATTTTGCGGTCCATTATGTGATCGCATATCCGTTTCGTGGTACTGACCTTTTGGGTTGCTGAATGCGCTGAGGCGTTGATGGAAATTCTTTGCAGAAGATGGCAATTCTACGGTCAATTTCGAGACTGCAGAACCATTCCGACGACCGCATAATCATCACAGAGTTGAGCAGAAAAGTTATTGAATTTTGAAGGTCATTTTCCTGTCCATAATGCGATCGCTTATCAGTTTCGCGGTACGGAAGTTCTGGGTTGAAGAATGCAATGAGGAGTTGATGGAAATTTTTGGCATAAGAAGGCATTTTAGTGCTCGATTTCATGACCACAGAACCATTCTGCGGGCCGCATAATCATCACCGTGTTGAGCAGATAAATTATTGAATTTTGAAGGTCATTTTGCGATCAATTATGCGATCGCATATCCGTTTCGCGATACGGAATTTTTGGGTTGAAAATGCACTGAAGAGTTGATGGAAATTTTAGGCAGAAGACGGCAATTCTGCGGTCAATTTTGCTACTGGAGAACCATTTTACGGGCCGCATAATCATCGCGGAGTTGAGCAGAAGTTTTTTTGAATTTTGAAGGTTATTTTGCAGCCGGATTTTTTGATGGCATATTCGTTTCACGGTATTGACCTTTTGGGTTGAAGAATACACTGAGGAGTTGATGGAATTTGTTGGCAGAAGAAGGCAATTCTGTGGTCAATTTCATCATCGTAGAACCATTCCGCGGGGTGCATAATCATTGCGGAGTTGAGCAGAAAAATTATTGAATTTTGAAGGTCATTTTGTGGCCGGATTTTGTGATCGCATATTTGTTTCGCGGTACTGACCTTTTGGGTTGAAGAATGCACTGAGGAGTTGATGGAATTTTTGGGCAGAAGAAGGCAATTTTGCGGTCAATTTCAGGATTACAGAACCATTCCGCGAGCCGCATAATCATCGCAGAGTTGAGCAGAAAAATTGTTGATTTTTGAAGGTCATTTTGCGGTACATTTTGCGATCGCTTATCCGCTTCGGGGTACGGACGTTTTGGGTTGAAGAATACACTGAGGAATTGATGAAAATATTTGGCACAAGAAGGCATTTGTCTGGCCAATTTCATGATCGCAGAACCATTCCACGGGCTGCATAATCATCGCCGAGTTGAGCAGATAAATTGTTGAATTTTGAAGGTCATTTTGCGGTCCATAATGCGATCGCTTATCCGTTTCGCGATACGGACTTTAGCCATTGAAGATTGCACTGAGGAGTTGATGGAAATTTTTGGCATAAGAAGGCAATTCTGCAGTCAATTTCACAGCTGCAGAAACATTCTGGGGGCCGCATCATCATCACGGAGTTGAGCAGAAAAATTGTGGAATTTCGAAGGTCATTTTGCTGTCCATTATGGTATCACATATCTTTTTTCACGATACAGACTTTTTGGGTTGAAGAATGCACTAAGGAGTTGATGGAAAATATTGGCATATTCAATCTCACAGCTGCAGAACCATTTCGGGGGCCGCATAATCATCGCGGAGTTGAGATAGAAAAATTATTGAATTTTGAAGGTCATTTTGCTGTCCATTATGCGATCGCATATCCGTTACGCGGTACGGACTTTTGGGTTGAAGAATGCATTGAGGAGTTGATAGAAATTTTACGCAGAAGAAAACAATACTGCAATCAATTTCACGATTACAGAACCATTCCGCGTGCCGTAAAATCATCGCGGAGTTGAGTAGAAAAATTGATAAATTTTAAAGGTCATTTTGCGGTTCATTATGCGATCGCATATTAATTTTGCGGTACAGATTATTCGGGATTAAGAATGCACTGAGAGTTGATGGAAATTTTAGGCAGAAAAAGACAATTCTGCGGTCAATTTTGCGACCGAAGAATCATTTTGCCGGCCGCATAATCATCGCGAAGTTGAGCAGAAAAATTGTTGAATTTTGAAGGTCATTTTGTGGCCAAAGATTGCGATCGCATATCCGTTTCACGGTACTGACCTTTTGGGTTGAAGAATGCACTAAGGAGTTGATGAAAATTTTTGGCAAAAGAAGGCAATTTTGCGGTAAATTTCACGATCGCAGAACCATTCCGCAGGCCGCATAATCATCGCGGAATTGAGCAAGAAAATTGTTGAATTTTGAAGGTCATTTTTCGGTCCATTATGTGATCGCATATCCATTTCGTGGTACAGACCTTTTGGGTTGAAGAATGCACTGAGGAGTTGATGAAACGTTTTGGCAGAAGATGGCAATTTACAGTCAATTTTGCAATCGCAGAACCATTATGAGGGCCGTATAATCATCTCGGAGTTGAGTAGAAAAATTGTTGAATTTGGAAGGTCATTTCCGGTCCATAACGCGATCGCTTATCCGTTTCGTGGAAAGGGCATTGTGGGTTGAAAAATGTAATGAGGGGTTGATGGAAATATTATGCATAAGAAAGCATTTCTGTGGTCAATTTCATGACCACATAATCATTCTGCGGGCCGCATAATCATCGCCGTGTTGAGCAGATAAATTGTTTAATTTTGAAGGTCATTTTGCAATCAATTATGCAGTTGCATATCTGTTTCGCGATACGGACTTTTTGGGTTGAAGAATTCATTGAGGAGTTGATGGAAATTTAAGGCAGAAGAAGGCAATTCTACGGTCAATTTTTCGACTGGAGAACCATTCCGAGGGCCGCATAATCATCGCGGAGTTGAGCAAAAAATTTGTTGAATTTTGAAAGTCATTTTGCGGCGGGATTTTGCGATCGCATATCCTTTTCGCGATACTGACCTTTTGGGTTGAAGAATACACTGTGGAGTTGATGGAATCTTTTGGCTAAAGAAGGCAATTCTGCGGTCAATTTCACGATAACATAACCATTCTGCAGGCCGCATAATCATCGCGGAGTTGAGCCGAAAAATTGTTGCATTTTGAAGGTCATTTTGCGGCCAGAGTTTTCTATCGCATATCAGTTTTGCGGTACCGACCTTTTTGGGTTGAAGAATGCATTGAGGAGCTGATGGAAATTTTTGGCAGAAGAAGGCAATTCAGTGGTCAATTTCACCGATAACATAACCATTCCGCGGGCCGTTAAATCATTGCGGAGTTGAGCAGAAAAATTATTGAATTTTGAAGGTCATTTTGCCGTCCAGTATGCGATCACATATCTCTTTCGTGGTATGCACTTATTAGATTAGAGAATGCACTGAGGAGTTGATGGAAATTTTTGGCAGAAGAAGGCAATTATGCAGTCAATTTCATGATCAAAGAACCATTCCGCTGGCCGCATAATTGTCGCGGAGTTGAGCAGAAAAACTGTTGAATTTTGAAGGTCATTTCGCGGTCAATTATGCGATCGCATATCGGTTTCGCGGTATGAATGTTTTGGGTTGAAGAATGCACTGGGAAATTGATGGAAATTTATGGCAGAAGAAGGAAATACTGTGGTCAATTTTGCAATCGTAAAACCATTCTGTGGGCCGCATAATTTTCGCGGAGTTGAGCAGAAAAATTATTTAATTTTGAAGGTCATTTTGCGGTCTATTATGCGATCGCATATCTGTTTCTCGGTACAGACTTTTTGGGTTGAAGAATGCACTAAGAAGTAGATGGAAAGTATTGGCAGAAGAATGCAATTATGCGGTAAATATCGCGACAGAAAAACCATTCTGCGAGCCGCATACTCATTGCGGAGTTAAGCATAAAAATTACTGAATTTTGAAGGTCATTTTGCTGCCGCATTATTCTATGGCATATCCGCTTTGCGGTATGGACCTTTTGGGTTGAAGAATGCACTGAGGAGTTGATGGAAATTTTTGGCAAAATAAGCCAATTTTGCGATAAATTTCAAGATCGCAGAACCATTCCGCGGGCCGCATAATCATCACAGAGTACAACAGAAAATTTGTTGAATTTTGAAGGTCATTTTGCTGTCCATTATGCGATCGCATATCCGTTTCGCAGTATAGACTTTTTGGATTGAACAAAGCACTGAGAAGCTTTTGCGTGCTATTCCTTACGCCCTGAGAAAGGTTTTGCGGAAGAACTCAATTATGCGGTAAATCTCGCGATAGCAAAACCATTCTGCGAGCCGCATAATCATTGCGGATTTGAGCAGAAAAATTGCTGAACTTTGAAGTTTTTTTTGCGGCCACATTATGTTATCGCATATCCGCTTTGCGTTACGGACCTTTTGGGTTGAAGAATGCACTAAGGAGTTGATGGATATTATTGGTAGAATATGCCAATTTTGCAGTCAATTTCATGATCGTAAAACCATTCCATGTGCTGCATAATCATTGCGGGGTTGAGCAGAAAAATTATTTTATTTTGAAGGACATTATGCGGTTTGTTATGCGATCGCATATCCTTTTCGCGATACTGACCTTTTGGGTTGAAGAATACACTGTGGAGTTGATGGAATCTTTTGGCTAAAGAAGGCAATTCTGCGGTCAATTTCACGATAACATAACCATTCTGCAGGCCGCATAATCATCGCGGAGTTGAGCCGAAAAATTGTTGCATTTTGAAGGTCATTTTGCGGCCAGAGTTTTCTATCGCATATCAGTTTTGCGGTACCGACCTTTTTGGGTTGAAGAATGCATTGAGGAGCTGATGGAAATTTTTGGCAGAAGAAGGCAATTCAGTGGTCAATTTCACCGATAACATAACCATTCCGCGGGCCGTTAAATCATCGCGGAGTTGAGCAGAAAAATTATTGAATTTTAAAGGTCATTTTGCGGTTCATCATGTGATCACTTTTGCGGTACAGACATTTTGGGTTGAAGAATGCACTGAGGAGTTGATGGTAATTTTAAGAGAAGAAGGCAATTATGCAGTCAATTTTGGGACCGCAAAACCGTTCCGCGGGCTGCATAATCATTGCGGAGTTGAGCAGAAAAATTATTGAATTTTGAAGGTCATTTTGCGGTCCAGTATGCGATCACATATCTCTTTCGTGGTATGCACTTATTAGATTAGAGAATGCACTGAGGAGTTGATGGAAATTTTTGGCAGAAGAAGGCAATTATGCAGTCAATTTCATGATCAAAGAACCATTCCGCTGGCCGCATAATTGTCGCGGAGTTGAGCAGAAAAACTGTTGAATTTTGAAGGTCATTTCGCGGTCAATTATGCGATCGCATATCGGTTTCGCGGTATGAATGTTTTGGGTTGAAGAATGCACTGGGAAATTGATGGAAATTTATGGCAGAAGAAGGAAATACTGTGGTCAATTTTGCAATCGTAAAACCATTCTGTGGGCCGCATAATTTTCGCGGAGTTGAGCAGAAAAATTATTTAATTTTGAAGGTCATTTTGCGGTCTATTATGCGATCGCATATCTGTTTCTCGGTACAGACTTTTTGGGTTGAAGAATGCACTAAGAAGTAGATGGAAAGTATTGGCAGAAGAATGCAATTATGCGGTAAATATCGCGACAGAAAAACCATTCTGCGAGCCGCATACTCATTGCGGAGTTAAGCATAAAAATTACTGAATTTTGAAGGTCATTTTGCTGCCGCATTATTCTATGGCATATCCGCTTTGCGGTATGGACCTTTTGGGTTGAAGAATGCACTGAGGAGTTGATGGAAATTTTTGGCAAAATAAGCCAATTTTGCGATAAATTTCAAGATCGCAGAACCATTCCGCGGGCCGCATAATCATCACAGAGTACAACAGAAAATTTGTTGAATTTTGAAGGTCATTTTGCTGTCCATTATGCGATCGCATATCCGTTTCGCAGTATAGACTTTTTGGATTGAACAAAGCACTGAGAAGCTTTTGCGTGCTATTCCTTACGCCCTGAGAAAGGTTTTGCGGAAGAACTCAATTATGCGGTAAATCTCGCGATAGCAAAACCATTCTGCGAGCCGCATAATCATTGCGGATTTGAGCAGAAAAATTGCTGAACTTTGAAGTTTTTTTTGCGGCCACATTATGTTATCGCATATCCGCTTTGCGTTACGGACCTTTTGGGTTGAAGAATGCACTAAGGAGTTGATGGATATTATTGGTAGAATATGCCAATTTTGCAGTCAATTTCATGATCGTAAAACCATTCCATGTGCTGCATAATCATTGCGGGGTTGAGCAGAAAAATTATTTTATTTTGAAGGACATTATGCGGTTTGTTATGCGATCGCATATCCTTTTCGCGATACTGACCTTTTGGGTTGAAGAATACACTGTGGAGTTGATGGAATCTTTTGGCTAAAGAAGGCAATTCTGCGGTCAATTTCACGATAACATAACCATTCTGCAGGCCGCATAATCATCGCGGAGTTGAGCCGAAAAATTGTTGCATTTTGAAGGTCATTTTGCGGTCCATTATGCGATCGCACATCCGTTTTGCGGTACAGACTTTTTGGGTTGAAGAATGCACTGAGGAATTGATGGATATTATTGGCAGAATATGCCAATTTTGCGGTCAAATTTGCGACCGCAAAACCATTATGCAAGAAGCATAATCATCGCGTAGTTGAGCCGAAAAATTGTTGAATTTTGAAGGTCATTTTGCAGTCGATTATGCGATTGCATATCCGCTTTACGGTACAGGCGTTTTGGGTTGAAGAATACACTGAGGAATTGTTGGAAATTTTTGAAAGAATAAGGAAATTCTAAGGTCAATTTTGCGACCGTAGAACCATTCCGAGGGCCGCAAAATCATCGCGTAGTTGAGGAGAGAAATTGTTGAATTTTGAAGCTCATTTTGCGGTCCATTATACGGTTGCGTATTCGTTTTGTAGTATATAGTTTTTGGGTTGTAGAATGCACTAAGGAGTTGATGGAAACTTTTTGCAGAAGAAGGCAATACTATGGTTAATTTCGCGATCGTAGAACGATTACGCGGCCTGCATAATTATCACGAAGTTGAGCAGAAAACTATTTAATTTTTAAGGTCATTTTGCGGTCCGTTATGCGTTCACATATCCATTTCGTGGTGCAGATGTTTTGGGTTGAAGAATGTATTGAGGGGTTGATGGAAAAGTTTTACATAAGAAGGCAATTCTGCGTTCAATTTTGCGACGGCAGATTCATTACGCCATTAGCGGTGAATTAGTGGTCGCCATTACATATCCGTTCACAGACCTTTTTGGGTTGAAGAATGCACTGGGGAGTTGATGGTAATTTTAGGAGAAGAAGGCAATTATGCGGTCAATTTTTCAACCGCAAAACCATTACGGCGGGCCGCATAAACATTGCGGAGTTGAGCAGAAAAATTGTTGAATTTTGAAGGTCATTTTGCGGTCCATTATGCGATCGCATATGTATTTCGCGGTACAGACTTTTTGGGTTGAAGAATGCACTAAGGAGTTGATGGAAATTATAGGCGGAAGAAGGCAATTTCGCGGTAAATTTCGCGACCGCAAAACCATTATGCCGTCAATTTTGCTACCGCAGAACCATTCCGAGGGCCGCATAATCATCGCGAAGTTGAGCTGAAACATTGTTGAATTTTGAAGGTCATTTTTCCATCCATTATGCGATCCCGTATCCGTTTTGCAGTACAGACGTTTTGGGTTGAATATTGCATTGAGGAGTTGATGGAAATTTTTGGCAGATAATAATGCGGTCAATTTCGCGATCGTAGAACCATTCCGTGGGCCTCATAATTAGCACGGAGTTGAGCACAAAAATTATTTAATTTTGAAGGTTATTTTGCGGTCCGTTATGCAATCACATATCCATTTCGGCGTATAGACATTTTGGGTTGAAGAATGCATTGAGGAGTACATGGAAATGTTTTGCAGAAGAAGGCAATTTTATGTTCAATTTTGCGACTACATAACCATTCCGAGGGCCGCATAGTCATCGTGGAGTTGAGCAGAAACATTGTTGAATTTTGAAGGTAATTTTGAGGTCCATTATGTGATCGCATATTCGTTTCGCAGTCCAGATCTTTTGGGTTGAAGAATGTACTAGGGAGTTGATGGTAATTTTAGGAGAAGAAGGCAATTATGCGGTTAATTTTGCGACCGCAAAACCATTTCGCGGGCTGCATAATCATTGCGGAGTTGAGCAGAAAAATTGTTGAATTTTGAAGGTCATTTTGCGGTCCATTATGCGATCGCATATTTGTTTCGTGGTACAGACTTATTGGATTGCAGAATGCACTGAGGAGTTCATGAAATTTTTTGGCAGTAGAATATTTCACGATCGTAGAACCATTCCGCGGGCCGCATAATCATCGCGGGGTTGAGCGTAAAAATTACTGAATTTTTATGGTCTTTTTGCGATCCATTATGTGATCGCATATCTGTTTCGTGGTACGAAATTTTTGGATTGACGAATGCACTGAGGAGTCGATGAAAATTTTTGGCAGAAGCAGAAAATACTGTGGTTAATTTCTCGATCGTAGAACCATTCCGCGGGCCGCATAATTATCGCGGTTGAGCAGAAAAATTATTAAATTTTGAAGGTCATTTGTGGTCCGTTATGTGATCACATATCCAATTAGCAGTATAGACCTTTTGGGAAGAAGAATGCACTAGGGAATTGATCGTAATATAAGGAGAAGAAGGCAATTCTGCAGTCAATTTTGCGACCACAAAACCATTCTGCGGGCCGCATAATCATTGCAGAGTTGCGTAGAAAAATTATTGAATTTTAAAGGTCATTATGCGATCGCATATCCGTTTCGTGGTACAGACTTTTTGGGTTGAAGAGTGCACTAAGGAATTGATGGAAAGTTTTGGCAGAAGAAGGCAATTATGCGGTCAATTTCACGATCGAAGAACCATTCTGCGAGCCGCATAATGGTCGCAGAGTTGAGCAGAAAAATTGTTGAATTTTGAAGGTAATTTTGCAGTCCATTATGTGATCGTATATCAGTTTTGCGATACCGATTTTTTGGCTTAAAGAATGCACTGAGGAGAAGACGGAAACATTTGGCATAAGAAGGCATTTCTGCGGTCAATTTCACGATCGCAGAACTATTTTGCGGACCGCATAATCTTCGCAGAGTTGAGCAGAAAAATTGTTGAATTTTGAAGGTCATTTTACGGTCCATTATGTGATCGCATATCTGTTTTGCGGTACAGAATTTTTCGGTTGACTTAGGAGTTGATGGAAATTTTACGTAGAAGAAGGCAATTCTGTGGTGAATTTTGCGACCGCAAAACCATTCTGTGGGCCGCAAACCATCGCGGAGTTGAGAAGAGAAATTGTTGAATTTTGAAGCTCATTTTGCGGTCCATTATGCGATCGCATATCCGTTTTGCAATATTGAGTTTTTGGGTTGAAGAATGCACCAAGTAGTTGATGGAAACTTTTTGCAGAAAATTATTGAATTTTGAAGGTCATATTGCAGTCCGTTATGCAATCACATAGCCATTTCGTGGTGTAGACGTGTTGGATTGAAGAATGCACTGAGGGATTGATGGAAAGGTTTTGCAGAAGAAGGCAATTCTGCGTTCAATTTTGCGACCGCAGATTCATTACGCCATTAGCGGTCAATTAGCGGTCCATTACACCATCGCATATCTGTTTCGCAGACCTTTTTGGGTGGAAGAACGCACTGGGGAGTTAATGGTAATTTTAGGAGAATAAGGCAATTATGCGGTCAATTTTGCGACCAAAAAACCATTCTGCGGGCCGCATAAACATTGCGGAGTTGAGCAGAAAAATTGTTGAATTTTGAAGGTCATTTTGCGGTCCATTATGCGATCGCATATGTATTTCGCGGTACAGACTTTTTGGGTTGAAGAATGCACAAAGGAGTTGTTGGAAGTTATAGGCGGAAGAAGGCAATTCTGTGGTAAATTTATCGGCCGCAAAACTATTATGCGGTCAATTTTGAGACCGCATAACCATTCCGAGGGCCGCATAATCATCGCGAAGTTGAGTAGAAAAATTATTGAATTTGGAAGGTCATTTTGCCGTCCATTATGCGATCGCATATCCGTTTCGTGGTACAGACATATTGGATTGAAGAATGCACTGAGCAGTTGATGGAAATTTTTGGCAGAAGAAGGCAACTCTTTGGTCAATTTCACAATCGTAGAACCATTCCGCGGGCCGCATAATCATCGCGGAGTTGAGCAGAAAAATTACTGAATTTTGAAGGTTATTTTGCGGTCCATTATGCGATCGCATATACATTTCGTGGTACGGACTTTTTGGATTAAAGAATGCACTGAGGAGTTGATGGAAATTTTCGGCAGAAGAAGGAAATATTGTGGTCAATTTCGCGATCGTAGAACCATTCGGCGGGCCGCATAATTATCGCGGGGTTGAGCAGAAAAATTATTGAATTTTGAAGGTCATTTTGCGGTCCGTTATGTGGTCACATATCCAATTAGCAGTATGGACTTTTTGGGAAGAAGAATGCACTGGGAAATTGATCATAAAATAAGGATAAGAAGGGAATTTTGCGGTCAATTATGCGACCGCAAAACTATTCTGCAGACCGCATAATCATTTCGGAGTTGCGCAGAAAAATTATTGAAATTTGAAGGTCATTATGTGGGCCATTATGCGGGCCATTATATGATCGCATATCCGTTTCGTGGTACAGACTTTTAGGGTTGAAGATTGCACTGAGGAATTGATGGAATGTTTTGGCGGAAGAAGGCAATTATGCGGTAAATTTCACGATCGAAGAACCATTCCGCGGGCCGCATAATCGTCATGGAGTTGTGCAGAAAAATAATTGAATTTTGAAGGTAATTTTGCGGTCCATTATGTGATCGCATATCCGTTTCTCGGTACAGACTTTTTGGGTTAAAGAATGCACTGAGAAGTAGATGGAAAGGTTTGGCAGAAGAATGCAATTATGTGGTGAATCTCGCTACAGAAAAACCATTATGCGAGCCGTATAATCATTGCGGAGTTGAGTAGAAAAATTATTGAATTTTGAAGGTCATTTTGCGGCTGCATTATATTATCGCATATCCGCTTTGGGGTATGGACCATTTGGGTTGAAGAATGCACTAAGGAGTTGATGGAAATTTTTGACAAAATAAGCTAATTTTTCAATAAATTTCACTATCGCAGAACCATTCCGCAGGCCGCATAATCATCGCGGAGTTGAGTAGAAAAATTGTTGAATTTTGAGCGTCATTTTGCGGTCCATTATGCGATCTCATTTTCGTTTCGTGGTATGGACATATTTAATTGAAGAATGCACTGAGGTGTTGATGGAAATTTTTGGCAGAAGAAGGCAATTCTGTGGTCGATTTCACGATCGTAGAACCATTCCGCGGGCCGCATAATTATCGCGGAGTTGAGTAGAAAAATTACTGAATTTTGAAGGTCATTTTGCGGTCCATTATGCGATCGCATATACATTTCGTGTTACGGACTTTTCGGATTGATGAATGCATTGAGGAGTTGATGGAAATTTTTGGCAGAAGAAGGAAATACTGTGGTCAATTTCTCGATCGTAGAACCATTCCGCGGGCCGCATAATTATCGCATAGTTGAGAAGAAAAATTATTGAATATGAAGGTCATTTTTCGGTCCGTTATTGGATCACGTATCCAATTAGCAGTACGGACCTTTTGGGAAGAAGAATGCACTGGGGAATTGATCGTATATAAGGAGAAGAAGGCAATTTTGCGGTCAATTTTGCGGGCCGCATAATCATTGCGGAGTTGCGCAAAAAAATTATTGAATTTTGAAGGTCATTATGTGGGCCAATATGCGATTGCATATCCATTTCGTGGTACGAACTTTTTGGGTTGAAGAGTGCACTGAGGTATTGATGGAAAGTTTTGGCAGAACAAGGAAATTATGCGTCAATTTCACGATCGAAGAACCATTCCGCGGGCTGCATAATCGTCGTGGAGTTGAGTAGAAAAATAATTGAATTTTGAAGATAATTTTGTGGTCCATTATGTGATCGCATATCCGTTTCTCGGTACAGACTTTTTGGGTTGAAGAATGCACTAAGAAGTAGATGGAATGTTTGGCAGAAGAATGCAATTATGTGGTAAATCTCGCTATAGAAAAATAAGCCAATTTTGCGATAAATTTCACTATCGCAGAACCATTCTGCAGGCTGCATAATCATCGCGGAGTTGAGCAGAAAAATTATTGAATTTTGAACGTCATTTTGTGGTCCATTATGCGATCGCATATCCGCTTAGCGGTACAAGCGTTTTGGGTTGGAGAATGCACATAGGAATTGTTGCAAATTTTTGATAGAAAAAGGCAATTCTGCGGTCAATTTCGCAACCGTAGAATCATTCCGAGGGTCGTATAATCATCGCGGAGTTGAGCAGAAAAAATGTTGAATTTTGAAGGTCATTTAACGGCCCATTATGCGATCGCATATCTATTTTGCGGTACAGACTTTTTCGGTTGAAGAATGCACTAAGGAGTTGACGGAAATTTTAGGTAGAAGAAGGCAATTCTGCGGTCAATTTCGCGACCGCAAAACCATTCTGCGGTTAATTTTGCAACGGCAAAACCATTCTGTGGGCCGCAAAATCATCGCCGGAGTTGGGGAGAAATTTTTTTGAATTTTAAAGCTCATTTTGCTGTCCATTATGCGATCGCGTATTCGTTTTGCAGTATAGACTTTTTGGGTTGAAGAATGCACTAAGGAGTTGATGGAAACTTTTTGCAGAAGAAGGATTTACTGCAGTTAATTTCATGATCGTAGAACCATTACGCGGCCCGCATAATTATCGCGGATTTGAGTAGAAAATTATTGAATTTTGAAGGTCATTTTGCGGTCCGTTATGCGATCACGTATCCATTATGTGGTGCAGACGTTTTGGGTTGATGAATGCACTGAGGGGTTGATGGAAAGTTTTGCAGAAGAAGGCAATTATGCGTTTAGTTTTGCGACCGCAGATTCATTACGCCATTAGCGGTCAATTAGCGGTCCATTACGCCATCGCATATCTGTTTGGCAAACCTTTTTTGGTGGAAGAATGCACTGGGGAGTTGATGGTAATATTAGGAGAATAACGCAATTATGCGGTCATTTTGCGACCACAAAACCATTCTGCGGGCCGCATAAACATTGCAGAGTTGAGCAGAAATTTATTGAATATTGAAGGTCATTTTGCGGTCCATTATGCGATTGCATATTCGTTTCGTGGTACGGACGTTTTTGATTGAAGAATGCATTGAGGAGTTGGTGAAAATTTTAGCAAGAAGAAGCCAATCCTACGGTCAATTTCACTATCGCAGAACCATTTCGCGGACCGTATAATCATCGCGGAGTTGAGCAGAAAAATTGTTGAATTTTTATGCTCATTTTGCGATCCATTATATGATGGGATATCCGTTTCGTGGTACGGACTTTTTGGATTGAAGAATGGACTGTGGAGTTGATGGAAATTTTTGGTAGAAGAAGGCAATACTGTGGCCAATTACGCGATCGTCTAACCATTCCACGGGCCGCATAATTATCGCGGAGTTGAGCAGCAAAATTATTGTATTTTGAAGGCCATTTTGCAGCCCGTTATGTGATCACATATCCATTTCGCGGGACAGGCCTTTTGGGTTGAAGAATGCAATGAGGAGTTGATGGAAATTTTTGGCAGAAGAAGGCAATTCTGCGGTCAATTTCATGATCGTAGAACCATTCCGCGGGCCGCATAATCATCACGGAGTTGAGCAGAATAATTGTTGAATTTTGAAGGTCATTTTGTGGTCCGTTATGCGATCGCATATTCATTTCGCGGTACAGACATTTTGGGATAAAGAATGCACAGAGGATTTGGTGGAAATATTTGGCAGAAGAAGGCAATTCTTCAGTAAATATCGCGATTGCATAACCATTCCGCTTGCCGCATAATCATTGCAGAGTTTATTAGAAATTTTTTTGAATTTTGAAGATCATTTTGCGGTCCATTATGCGATCGCACATCCGTTTTGCGGTACAGACCTTTTGAGTTGAAGAATGCACTAAGGAATTGATGGAAAGGTTTGGCAGAAGAATGCAATTATGCGGTAAATCTCGCGATAGAAAAACCATTATGCGGGCTGAATAATCATCGCGCAGTTGAGCCGAAAAATTCATGAATTTTGAAGGTCATTTTGAGGTCCAATATGTGATCACAGATGTGCTTCGCAGTAGAGGCGTTTTGGGTTGAAGAATGCACTGAGGAATTGTTGAAAATTTTTGACAGAACAAGGCAATTCTTCCGTAAATTTCACGACCGCAAAACCATTCTGCGGGCCGCATAATCATTGCGGAGTTGCGCAGAAAACTTATTGATTTGAAGGTCATTTTGCGGTCCATTATGCGATCGCATATCTGTTTCGCGGTATAGCCTTTTTCGGTTGAAGAATGCACTGAGCAGTTGACGGAAATTTTAGGTAGAAGAAGGCAATTCTACGGTCAATTTTGCGACCGTAAAACCATTCTGCGGTCAATTTTGCGACCACAAAACTATTCTGTGGGCCTCATAATCATTGCGGAGTTGAGGAGAGAAATTGTTGAATTTTGAAGGTCATTTTGCGGTCCATTATGTGATCGCGTATCCGTTTCGTGGTATGGACTTATTGGATTGAAGAATGCACAAAGGAGTTGATGGAAATTTTTTGCAGAAGAGAAGGATTTACTGCGGTTAATTTCGTGATCATAGAACCATTACGCGGCCCACATAATTATCACGGAGTTGAGCAGAAAATTATTGAATTTTGAAGATCATTTTGCGGTCCGTTATGCGATCACATATCCATTATGTGGTGCAGACGTTTTGCGTTGATTGATGGAAAAGTTTTGCAGAAGAAGGCAATTTTGCGTTCAGTCTTGGGACCGTATATTCATTACGCCATTAGCGGTCCATTACGCCATCGCATATCCGTTTCGTAGACCTTTTTGGGTTGAAGAATGCATTGAGGAGAAGACGGAAACTTTTGGCATAAGAAGGCATTTGTGTGGTCAAAATCACGATCACAGAACCATTTCGTGGGCTGTAGAATCTTCGCGGAGTTGAGCAGAAAAATTATTGAACTTTGAAGGTCATTTTACGGTCTATTATGCGATCGCATATCCGTTTCGCGGTACAGACTTTTGGGTTGAAGAATGCACTGAGAAGTAGATGGAAAGGTTTGGCAGAAGAAAGCAATTATGCTGTAAATCTCGCGACAGAAAAACCATTATGCGAGCCGCATAATCATTGCGGAGTTGAGCAGAAAAATTGTTGAATTTTGAAGGTCATTTTGCGGCTGCATTATACTGTCGCATATCCTCTTTTAGGTGTGGACCTTTTGGGTTGAAGATTGCGCTGAGGAGTTGATGGAAATTTTTTGCAAAATAAACCAATTTTGTGATAAATTTCACTATCACAGAACCATTCTGCGGGCCGCATAATCATCCGGAGTTGAGCAGAAAAATTGTTGAATTTTGAGGGTCATTTTGCGGTCGATTATGCAATCACATATCCGCTTAGCGGTACAAGCATTTTGGGTTGAAGAATGCACAGAAGAATTGTTGGAAATATTTGAAAAAATAAGGCAATTCTACCGTCAATTTCGCGACCGTAGAATCATTCCGACGGTTGTATAATCATTGCGGAGTTGAGCAGCAAAATTGTTGAATTTTGAAGGTCATTTTTGCGATCCATTATGTGATCGCATATCTATTTCGTGGTACAGACTTTTTCGGTTGAAGAATGTACTGAGGATTTGAATGAAATTTTAGGTAGAAAAAGGCAATTTTGCGGTCAATTTTGCGACCGCAAAACTATTATGCGGTCAATTTTTCGACCGCAAAAGCATTCTGTGGGCCGCAACATCATCGCGGAGTTTAGGAGAGAAATTGTTGAATTTTGAAGCTCATTTTGCGGTCCATTATGCGATCGCGTATTTGCTTTGCAGTATAGAGTTCTTGGGTTGAAGAATGCACTAAGGAGTTGATGGAAACTTTTTGCAGAAGAAGGCAATACTGCAGTTAATTTCGCGATCGTAGAACCGTTACACGGCCCGCATAATTATCGCAGAGTTGAGCAGAAAATTATTGAATTTTTAAGGTCATTTTGCGGTCCATTATGCGATCACATATCCATTTCGCAGTGCAGGCTTTTTGGATTGAAGAATGCACTGAGGGGTTGACGGAAAAGTTTTGCAGAAGAATGCAATTTTGCTTTCAATTTTGCGACCGCATAACCTTTCCGAGGGCCGCATAACCATCGTGTAGTTGAGCAGAAACATTGTTGAATTTTGAAGGTCATTTTGAGGCCCATTATGCGATCGCATATCTGTTTCGCGGTACAGACTTTTTCAGTTGAATGCACTGAGGAGTTAATGGAAATTTTAGGTAGAAGAAGGCAATTCTACAGTCAATTTCGCGAGCGCAAAACCATTATGCGGTCAATTTTGCGACCGCAAAACCATTCTATGGGTCGCAAAATCATCGTGTTGTTGAGGAGAGAAATTGTTGAATTTTGAAGCTCATTTTGCGGTCCATTATGCGATCGCGTATCCTTTTTGCAGTACAGACTTTTTGGGTTGAAGAATGCACTAAGGAGTTGATGGAAACTTTTTACGGAAGAGAAGGATTAACTGCGGTTAATTTCGCGATCATAGAACCATTACGCGGCCCGCATAATTATCGCGGAGTTGAGCAGAAAATTATTGAATTTTGAAGTTCATTTTGTGGTCCGTTATGCGATCACATATCCATTATGTGGTGCAGACGTTTTGGGTTGAAGAATTCACTGAGGCTTGATGGAAAGGTTTTGTAGAAGAAGGCAATTCTGCGTTCCGTTTGGTGACCGCAGATTCATTACGCCATTAGCGGTCCATTACGCCATCGCATATCCGTTTTGTAGAACTTTTTGGGTTGAAGAATGCCCTGAGGAGAAGACGGAAACTTTTGACATAAGAAGGCATTTCTGTGGTCAATATCACGATCGCAGAACCATTCCGCGGGCCGCAGAATATTCGCGGAGTTCAGCACAAAAATTATTGAATTTTGAAGGTCATTTTGCGGTCTATTATGCGATCGCATATCCGTTTCGCGGTACATACTTTTTGGGTTGAAGAATGCACTGAGAAGTAGATGGAAAGGTTTGGTAGAAGAATGCAATTGTGCGGTAAATCTCGCGACAGAAAAACAATTATGCGAGCCGCATAATCATTGCGCAGTGGAGCAGAAAAATTGTTGAATTTTGAAGGTCATTTTGTAGGCGCATTATACTATCGCATATTCGCTTTGCAGTACGGACCTTTTGGGTTGAAGATTGCACTGAGGAGTTTAAGGAAATTTTTGGCAAAATAAGCCAATTTTGCGATAAATTTCACTATCGCAGAACCATTCCGCGGGGCCGCATAATCATCGCGGAGTTGAGCAGAAAAATTGTTATGTTTTGAAGGTCATTTTGTGGTCCATTATGCGATCGCATATCCGCTTAGCGGTACAAGCGTCGCGACCGTAGAATCATTCCGAGGGTCGTATAATCATTGCGTAGTTGAGCAACAAAATTGTTGAATTTTGAAGGTCATTTTGAGATCCATTACGCGATCGCATATCTGTCTCACAGTACAGACTTTTTCGGTTGAAGAATGCACTGAGGAGTTGACAGAAATTTTAGGTAGAACAAGGCAATTCTACGGTCATTTTCGCGACCGCAAAACCATTCTGCGGTCAATTTTGCAACCGCAATACCATTCTGTGGGACGCAAAATCATCGACGAGTTGAGCAGAGTAATTGTTGATTTATGAAGCTCATTTTCCGGTCCATTACGCCATCGCATATCCGTTTTGCAGTATTGACATTTTGGGTTGAAGAATGCACTAAGGAGTTGATGGAAACTTTTTGCAGAAGAAGGATTCACTGCGGTTAATTTCGCGACCGTATAACCATTACGCAGCCCGCATAATTATCACGGAGTTGAGCAGAAAATTATTGAATTTTGATGGTCATTTTGCGGTCCGTTATGCGATCACTTATCCGTTATGTGGTGCAGACATTTTGGGTTGAAGAATGCACTTAGAAGTAGATGGAAAGGTTTGGCAGAAGAATGCAATTTTGCGTTCAATTTTGCGATCGCATAACCATTCCAAGGGCCGCATAACCATCACGGAGTTGAGCAGAAACATTGTTGAATTTTGAAGGTCATTTTGAGGTCCATTATGCGATCGCATATTCGTTTCGCAGTACGGACCTTTTGCGTTTAAGAATGCACTAAGAAGTTGATGGTAATTTTAGGAGAATAA
This sequence comes from Nicotiana obtusifolia, assembly GCA_002018475.1. Classification (NCBI taxonomy): domain Eukaryota; kingdom Viridiplantae; phylum Streptophyta; class Magnoliopsida; order Solanales; family Solanaceae; genus Nicotiana; species Nicotiana obtusifolia. Next base: position 6,020 of record MCJB01048142.1, on the reverse strand, counting down.
GGCAATTATGCTGTCAATTTTGCGACCACAAAATCATTTCAAGGACTGCATAATCATCGCGGAGTTATGCAGAAACATTGTTGAATATTGAAGGTCATTTTTCGGTCCATTATGCGATCGCATATCCATTTTGCGGTACAGACTTTTGGGTTGAAGAATGCACTGAGGAGTTGATGGAAATTTTTGGCAGAAGAGGCAATACTGAGGTCCGTTATGTGATCACATATCCAATTAGCAGTACGGACCTTTTGGGAAGAAGAATGCACTGGAGAATTAATCGTAATATTAGGAGAAGAAGGCAACTCTGCGGTCAATTTATCGACCGCAAAACCATTCTACGGGCAGCATAATCATTGCGGCGTTGCGCAGAAAAATTATTGAATTTTGAAGGTCATTTTGCGGTCCATTATGCGATCGCATATCTATTTCGCGGTATAGACTTTTTCGATTGAAGAATGCACTGAGGAGTTGACAGAAATTTTAGCTAGAAGAAGGCAACTCTACGGTTAATTTCGCGAGTGCAAAACCATTCCGCGGTCAATTTTGCAGCGCATATCCATTTTGTGGGTCTTTTTGTGATCACGGAGTTGAGGAGAGAAATTTTTGAATTTTGAAACTCATTTTGCGGTCCATTATGCGATTGCGTATCCATTTTGCAGTACAAACTTTTTGGGTTGAAGAATGCACTAAGGAGTTGATGGAAACTTTTTGCGGAAGAAGGACTTCCTGCTGTTAATTTCGCGATCATAGAACCATTACGCGGCCCGCATAATTATCGCGGAGTTGAGCAAAAAATTATTGAATTTTGAAGGTCATTTTGCGATCCATTAGGCGATCGCATATCTATCTCGCGGTACAGACTTTTTCGGTTGAAGAATGCATTGAGGAGTTGACAGAAATTTTAGGTAGAACAAGGCAATTCTACGGTCATTCCGTTTTGCGACCGCAAATTCATTACGCCATTAACGGTCCATTATGCCATCGCATATCCATTTTGTAGATCTTTTTTGTGTTGAAGAACGCACTGAGGAGAAGACGGAAACTTTTGACATAAGAAGGCATTTCTGTGGTCAATATCACGATCGCAGAACCATTCCGCGGGCCGCAGAATCTTCGCGGAGTTGAGCACAAAAATTATTGAATTATGAAGGTTATTTTGCGGTCTATTATGCGATCGCATATTCGTTTTGCGGTACATACTTTTTGGGTTGAAGAATGCACTGAGAAGTAGATGGAAAGGTTTGGTAGAAGAATGCAATTATGCGGTAAATCTCGCGACAGAAAAACCATTATGCGAGCCGCATAATCATTGCGCAGTAGAGCAAAAAATTTGTTGAATTTTGAAGGTCATTTGTGGGCACATTATACTATCGCATATTCGCTTTGCAGTACGGACCTCTTGGGTTGAAGATTGCACTGAGGAGTTGAAGGAAATTTTTTGCAAAATAAGCCAATTTTGCGCGCATAATCATCGCGGAGTTGAGCAGAAAAATTGTTAAATTTTGAAGGTTATTTTGCGGTCCATTATGCAATCGCATATCCGCTTAGCGGTACAAGCGTTTTGGGTTGAAGAACGCACAAGGGAATTGTTGGAAAGTTTTGACAGAATAAGCCAATTTTATGGTTAATTTTGCCACCGTAGAATCATTCCGAGGGTCGTATAATCATTGCGGAGTTGAGCAGCAAAATTGTTGAATATTGAAGGTCATTTTGCGATCCATTAGGCGATCGCATATCTATCTCACGGTACAGACTTTTTCGGTTGAAGAATGCATTGAGGAGTTGACAGAAATTTTAGGTAGAACAAGGCAATTCTACGGTCATTTTCGCGATTGCAAAACCATTCTGCTATCAATTTTGCGACCACAATACCATTCTGTGGGACGCAAAATCATCGCGGAGTTGAGCAGAGTAATTGTTGAATTATGAAGCTCATTTTCCGGTCCATTACGCGATCGCATATCCGTTTTGCAGTATAGACATTTTGGGTTGAAGAATGCACTAAGGAGTTGATGGAAACTTTTTGCAGAAGAAGGATTCACTGCGGTTAATTTCGCGATCGTATAACCATTACCCAGCCCGCATAATTATCGCGGAGTTGAGCAAAAAATTATTGAATTTTGATGGTCATTTTGCGGTCCGTTATGGGATCACATATCCGTTATGTGGTGCAGACATTTTGGGTTGAAGAATGCACTTAGAAGTAGATGGAAAGGTTTGGCAGAGGAATGCAATTTTGCGTTCAATTTTGCGATCGCATAACCATTCTGAGGGCCGCATAACCATCATGGAGTTTAGCAGAAACATTGTTGAATTTTGAGGGTCATTTTGAGGTCCATTATGCGATCGCATATTCGTTTCGCAGTACGGACCTTTTGGGTTTAAGACTGCACTAAGGTGTTGATGGTAATTTTAGGAGAATAAGGCAATTATGCTGTCAATTTTGCGACCACAAAATCATTTCGAGGATTGCATAATCATCGCGGAGTTGAGCAGAAATATTGTTGAATATTGAAGGTCATTTTGCGGTCCTTTCTGCGATTGCATATCCGTTTTGCGGTACAGAATTTTGGGTTGAAGAATGCACTGAGGAGTTGATGGAAATTTTTGGCAGAAGAGGCAATGCTGTAGTCAATTTTCTGATCGTAGAACCATTCCGCAGGCCGCATAATTATCGCGAAGTTGAGCAAAAAAATTATTGAATTTTGAAGGTCATTTTGCGGTCCGTTATGTGATCACATATCCAATTAGCAGTACGGACCTTTTGGGAAGAAGAATGCACTGGGGAATTGATCGTAATATTAGGAGAAGAAGGAAATTCTGCGGTCAATTTTGCGACCGCAAAACCACTCTGTGGGCAGCATAATCCTTGCGGAGTTGCGCAGAAAAGTTATTGAATTTTGAAGGTCATTTTGCGGTCCATTATGCGATCGCATATCTATTTCGCGGTATAGACTTTTTCGGTTGAAGAATGCACTGAGGAGTTGACGAAAATTTTAGGTAGAAGAAGGCAACTCTACGGTTAATTTCGCGAGCGCAAAACCATTCTGCGGTCAATTTTGCGATCGCAAAACCATTCCGTGGGTCGAAAAATCATCGCGGAGTTGAGGAGAGAAATTGTTGAAATTTGAAGCTTATTTTAGGGTCCATTATGCGATCGCGTATCTGTTTTGCAGTACAGACTTTTTGGGTTGAAGAATGCACTAAGGAGTTGATGGAAACGTTTTGCAGAAGAAGGACTTCCTGCGGTTAATTTCGCGATGATAGAACCGTTACGCGGCCGTTATGCGATCACATATCCATTATGTAGTGCAGACGTTTTGGGTTGAAGAATTCACTGAGGCTTGATGGAAAGGTTTTGTAGAAGAAGGCAATTCTGCGTTCCGTTTTGTGACTGCAGATTCATTACGCCATTAGCGGTCCATTACGCCATCGCATATCCGTTTTGTAGAACTTTTTGGGTTGAAGAACGCCCTGAGGAGAAGACGGAAACTTTTGACATAAGAAGGCATTTCTGTGGTCAATATTACGATTGCAGAACCATTCCGCGGGCCGTAGAATATTCGCGGAGTTGAGCACAAAAATTATTGAATTTTGAAGGTCATTTTGCGGTCTATTATGCGATCGCATATCCGTTTCGCGGTACATGCTTTTTGGGTTGAAGAATGCACTGAGAAGTAGATGGAAAGGTTTGGTAGAAGAATGCAATTATGCGGTAAATCTCGCGACAGAAAAACCATTATGCGAGCCGCATAATCATTGCGCAGTGGAGCAAAAAATTGTTGAATTTTGAAGGTCATTTGTGGGCGCATTATACTATCGCATATTCGCTTTGCAGTACGGACCTTTTGGGTTGAAGATTGCACTGAGGAGTTGAAGGAAATGTTTGGCAAAATAAGCCAATTTTGCGATAAATTTCACTATCGCAGAACCATTCCGCGGGGCCGCATAATCATCGCGGAGTTGAGCAGAAAAATTGTTATGTTTTGAAGGTCATTTTGTGGTCCATTATGCGATCGCATATCCGCTTAGCGGTACAAGCGTCGCGACCATAGAATCATTCCGAGGGTCGTATAATCATTGCGTAGTTGAGCAGCAAAATTGTTGAATTTTGAAGGTCATTTTGAGATCCATTACGCGATCGCATATCTGTCTCACAGTACAGACTTTTTCGGTTGAAGAATGCACTGAGGAGTTGACTGAAATTTTAGGTAGAACAAGGCAATTCTACGGTCATTTTCGCGACCGCAAAACCATTCTGCGGTCAATTTTGCAACCGCAATACCATTCTGTGGGACGCAAAATCA
>MCJB01048141.1:32701-82584 GCA_002018475.1 Nicotiana obtusifolia | reverse complement strand
AATTATTTACCACGTTTTCATTAGAAATCCATTCAACTAAAACGAACCATAAATAAACAACACCATTTAATGAGCGAAATGCATAAAATATTTCAAATAAAATCTCTTTTACAAACTACCCAAGATCTGGTGTCACAGTTTCACAGACTGTCTAAGATTTACTACAAGTAAGGGTCTGAAAGAAATAACAAAATGCTGTTTCCGGGACTACAAAAAAAGAAACAGACAAAATAGAAAGCAGGAGACTCCAAGGTCCGCGGACGCCTGCAGGACTACCTTAGGTCGCCTGATAATCAGAAGCCGGAAGCTCCTTACAGTCCAAAGCTTGCGGTACTGGGATCTGCACAAAAGAGTGCAGAGTGTAGTATCAGCACAACCGACCCCATGTGCTGGTAAGTGCCTGGCCTAACCCCGGCGAGGTAGTGACCAGGCTAGGACCAGACTCCAAATAAACCTGTGCAGTTATATACCAATATATATATATATATACATCTACAGTAGAAAGATAGAAATAAATGAACCAATTAAGTTTTAAAAAAAAGGAATATACTTCGGGATAACAGTTAAAACAACATATCATAGAAGGATAGTAAAGAAACTACAAATTAAATTCCAACACAAATCAAGAGAAAATTTCAGACAACTTTCACTTTCTGTCATATCCAGTTGCAGGCGTGCAACTCGACCCCATTTTCTTAAAATCATGTCGCAGGCGTGCAACTCGACCCCATTTCCTTATAATCTGTGGTAGGCATATCACCTACTCCCATTTCACAATATTTTGTGGCAGGCGTGCCACCTGACCCCATTTCATTATAATCTGTGTTAGGCGTACCACCCGCTCCCATTTCACAATATCTTGTGGCAGGCGTGCCACCCTACCCCATTTCATTATAATCTGTGGTAGGCGTACCACCCGACCCCATTTCATTATGTCCATGTTGCAGGCGTGCAACTCGACCCCATTTCCTTAAAATCCTGTTGCATGCGTGCAACTCGACCCCATTTCCTTAAATTTGTGGTAGGCGTACCACCCGCTCCCATTTCAATAGTCATCACACAAATCACAAAAATTTCAGTAAGGAAACAAAACAATATCATAATTTCTCAACAAGAGAACAATAATATCAGAACAATCATCCATACACGACCCACGGTCATGCTTGACACCAACGTAGAGGCACTCGTCACCATGCCTCTACGTCATACTTAAAGTAACAATTTAACAAACAGAACACGACTTCTAATCCCTCAAGCTAAGGTTAGAACGGACACTTACCTCTCTTTGCAACTGAATTCAAGGTTCCGACAAACCTTTGCCTTGAAACTTTAAGTCCGAAGGCTTCGAATTTAGTCACAAATAATTTAATACTCTCAATACACATAGTAGAAACTAATTCCATATGAATTTACAAATTTTTCGGATTAAAATCCGAAATTTAACTCAAAATTACCGGTGGGGCCCACTTCTCGTAATCGTACAAAACCACAAAATGTGATAACCTATTCCGATACGAGTTCAACCATACAAAAATTATTGAATTCCGACATCGGATTGGCTTTCAAATCTTAAATTTTCGTTCTTGGAATATTTGGTAAAAATCTGATTTTTCTTCCATAAATTCACGAATTCATGATGTAAATGAGTATGGAATCATGATCTATGAAGGATTTATGATAAAGAACACTTACCCCGATGTTTTCCTTGAAAATCGCCTCAAAAATCGCTTCAATCCGAGCTCCCTAGCCCCAAATATGTTAAAATGGCCAAAACCCCCGTTTTATAACGTCTTCCTGCCTCGGGCACCACATGTGGCGCCGGGCGCTGCCTGTGGCACTGATTCCAGTAGCCTCCGCTGCCTCGGGCGCCCTGGGCGGCGCCTGGTGCTGTCCTGGGCGCTGGCATTTTTCCCTGAGACAAAAATAGGCATAACTTCTTCATACGATGTCCGAATTGGACGATTCTTTTTGATATGGCTCCGAAATTTCGATACGGATCTAATTCTTCAATCAAAATTGAATTTGGAGTTCATTTGTATAATATAATACCACTTTTTCTTGAAGGTACGACATCGACACCTTCTTGAAACGCCAAAGTTAAACTCCATCAACCATCCAAAATCCATTCGATACCCTCGGGACTTCAACCAAACATGCCAACATGTCCCATAACATTATTCAGACTTGTTCCAACCTTTGGAACGTTCAAATTAACATCATAACATCAAATTCGCATCAGATTCAAGCCTAAGGACCTCAAAATCTTCTAAATCGCTCTTTTGATCTAAACTCGACCAAACCACGTCCGAATGACCTGAAATTTTGCACACAAGTAATAAATTACATATCAAAGCTACAGCAACTTTCGGAATTCCATGCCGACCCTCGGATCAAAATCTCGCCTATCAACCGGAAATCGCCAAAATTCTAACTTCACCAATTCAAGCCTAATTCTACACGGGACGTCCAAAACTAATTCCGATCACTCTCCTAAGTCATAAATCCTCTCCCAAAACTAACCGAATCATCGGAATTCACATCCGAGCCTTCTAACTCATAAGTCAATGTACGGTTGACTTTTACAACTTAAGCCTTCTTGAAAGAGACTAAGTGTCTCATTTCTTACTGATTTTACTCCGAATGCAACTAACTCAACTTGATTACATAAAACATAGATAAAGGAATATAATGAGACAGAAAATGGGGAAGACGGAGTGGTAACCCACGAGACGACTGACCGGGTCGTCACAGTAAATTGTGATACATATAAGCTTAGGTAGAGGAATACATACAATCATGTCATTAACTTGCACATTAAATTTTTGGAGGTTGTGAATGTAAAAGGCATAAAAACGTAAGAATATTGATACAAATCGAAATTATGATAATGAATTGGAAAACTGATTGACTTCATTTTCTTAAATGTCTTTCCCTATTAATTGAGCAATCAATCTAGACAATGAAGTGTCTTCATTTTGCAGCAAATATTTGAGGGGAATATAAGAGGAAAATGACAAAAATTTGACAAAAAAATAAATACCAATGCTGGTCAAGGAGAGATGTCACCTCACTTTTCTATTCCCCTCTCATATGTTTAGAGATGCTAATGACTCATGTTCAGTTATTACAAATTAGAGGAAATGATTTCCTATGACCAGTTATAATTTGAAGAGAAAAAAGTGACCCAACAATAATTTTATATTTTTATATATCGATCTTTTGTGAAACATATACATAACTAAAGAACTTTTATAATAAACCATAAAACTCATTTCCCCGAAAGTGAGTTTATGCCAAACTTCCATATTGATATGTTCCCTGCAACTATAACTGTGTGCTGAGGTTGTAGCTGAATTCAGAAAAATGTACTACTATATATGTACCTGTTAGACACTAGATTACTATCTATATCAATATTTATATAGATAATAATCTATAAACAACATTTACTTGATCTAAGTTGTTACCATCCGAAGAGAAATTAAACTAATTTGACCATAACCATACCCTAAAAGTTCGTCATTGTCTAAAGACTATAGTGTAGTAGCTATCCGGGTAAAATTCAAAAATAATCAGATTTACAATTGGTAATTGAAAAATAGTCAAAGTTTCAAAAGTAATCGAAATTTAACCATTTTTTATGTAAAGATAAATCTGAACGAAAACACTATTCAAAATACTGGACTTTCAGCATAATATGCTGGAAGTCCATACACAGGTGCTCCAATCTCCAGTATATTATGCTGGAACTTTCCGTGTGTTGGAGTTCCAGCATAATATGTTGGAAGTTCATACACAGGTGCACCAATCTCCAGTATATTATGCTGGAACTTTCCGTGTTGCAGCAAAATAATGGTTATTTTTTAATGACTTTGCAAACGCTAGCTAATTTTTTAATTACCAGTCCGAAAACTGGCTAGCCCGTGCTATTTTCACTATCCATCCTGCAAAACCAGATTTTTCATGTTATTTGGGCCATGAATTATGTATTGGGCCAAGTGGTGGAATTTTCATTCGGGATTTTTTCCTTCCTATACAATATTTGAAACTTATTTACCAAAATTATATTGATTTTGTATATTAATTGCCCTAAATAAGGATTACTTACAAATTATATACAATCCATTATTAGTGCCTTAAATTAGAGGATTTAGTTACATTTTTTTCATATTTTCTCTCCATTCCTCTTTTAATAAAACTTCTTCTAGTTGTGTATTACCTATTTTAGCTATAACAAACGAAATTTCAATTAGAAAAAAAGAAAAAAGATACACTACAATATGACAACAGCTTTGAACGCAATTGTCGCCAAAATTTATTCCTGTTTCCATCTCTATGATTGCTCTACTCTGCTTTTACTGAATAAATTTTTAACAACATTGTCAAACTGCAGCACAAATCGCAGTTGAATCAACAAGCATAATTGAGCAGATTCGAAGGTTTAGCATATTTCAAATTAAATTCAATACCTCCAAACTTCGAATTCAACTTTGTATTAGTATTTCCAACAAGAATCTATGCTACCCAGTTAATTTCTCACACAAAATTTAAATTTCACATAAAACTCAGTTTCTCGGAAGTGCGACGGTGGCATTTTTAATATGAAACTCGAAATTTCTCCACCCAAATCATTCAGTTCCCATCAATATTTAGGTTTTTCCGTTCAAACAAATATGAATCAGTATACATACGTCGATTTGGAATTCATTCTCTGCTTTTCTTTCCTTAATAAATCAACTGAGAAAAGAATAATATATGGTACATCAACATACAAATTAAAAATAAATTTCAAATCTTATCTACAACTTTCATACATTATTTCTACCCAGTTAAATACAACTACAACATCATACAACTTAAATACAATTTTCATATAAATTTTATACAATATGCTCTTTTGTATGTACTTTGTATAAGATTTGTATATATTTTGTAAGTGGTGTGTTCTTCTTCCTCTCTGAAATTCTAGTCAAAACTTCCTCTCTTAAAATATTTTGCGTACGTATCAACAACTTTATGTAAAAAGATAGTATTTATAACTTAAATATAAATTTCATACAACGATTCATACATTATACGACTATTTTTTAATTTTCATACAACATTCAAATAAAATATATATAATTACAACATAACACAACTTAAATACAAATTTACATACAACTTTAAACAACTTTGTAAGTTTATATATTGTATGCCATGTGTTCTTCTTCTTCTTCTTCTTCTTTTTCTTCTTCTTCTTCTTCTTCTTCTTCTTCTTCTTCTTCTTCTTCATTGTCGTTGAGTTTCCATCTAAAATTCAGCCAAAATCAAGTCTAACCTTCACCAAACTCCCTCAAAATTGAGATATAAACTACAAAGAATATTTTTTAATTGTTTGCAATAACACCTAATCCAAACAAACAAACAATAGTTTTTGAAAATCCAAATTCGAATTCAAAGCTTCAGAGCTTTTTAATGGCTGTAAATGGTGGAGAATCAAATACTTTCAAAATTTATTGATTGACAATTTCAATTTAAACACCAATTGTGCAACATGAAACGAAATTGCTAAGTTAAAACTCTATATTATAATAATTAAAATTCATTGATGAATTTCCTGAAAATAAAAAAGGATGAAAAGCAGAGAAAAATGAAGGAAGAAAATTGGGGAAAGAACAGAGAAGAAGAGAAAGAGAGAGAGACAGAGAGAGAAAGAAAGACAGAGAGAAGAGAGAGAGAGAGAGAGAGAGAGAGTGAGGGGATCCCCTATTCAATTCCTAATATAAAAGGGATACTCATTTAAAACTAATTTGTATATAATTGGTAAATTGTATATGCCCATATAATTAAGTTAAAACTTGATTATGAAGGGTAATAAAGTTTTATATATGGTATAGGAAGGTAAAAATCTTATCGATTGTATACACAGAAATACAAAAAAATAAAATGTTCTTGTTGAGAATTGAACCCAAGACCTTTGCTAACTAAATATACGCTCTAATCAACTAAGCTACAAACTCTCTTGTTTTAATTCAAAACAATTAATTTTTTATTTTATGAATTTGCTATAAAATTCAAATATAACTATGAGAAATAAATTTGCTGAAAATATAACACAGTATAAATATTTATTGTGTCGCATAATTTCACTTCGCGATATTAATCCACTAAGGGGTCGTTTGGTAGGCCGTATTAAGCAAAATAATCTCCGTATAAAAATTTAATCCGTCCAATACCATGTTTGGTTGGTCAATTCAATTTACTCCTACCTAATACATGGATTAGTTATACTTCATATGCGGGATTAACTAATACCATGGAAAGGAAGGGATTACTAATCCATGGATTAGCTATACATGGATAAGACTTAAAATTACTAAATCCAAACTTGTACATTGCATAATTAATTTTTAATACAATGAACCAAACACTTGATAAAAAATAATCCCAACACTACAATCCCTGCATTATTAATCCCTGCATTACTAATCCCTGCACTACTAATCCCTGCATTACTTGTGTTCGTACCAAACGACCCCTAAGAGGTACACCAGTAGAAGAAACTCGGGAGTTCTCGGCATGAATCCTAATGGACCTCTTCATCATTGTATTTTTTCCCATCAAAACGATAGAGTCACCACGTAAGGCCCTGCAGATCATTTTGAACTCTTTTTTATATTGGGGATTATAATTTTCGCCTATAAAAATAACTCAATTAATTGAATCGCGTTAAAAAATCATATCTCTTTAGATATATTTTTCTTGTTGTTTGATTTAACGTCTTTTAAGATTTATTTTATTAATTTTTACACGACACCTAATTATTTGGATCATAAGAGTGTATCCTATCCAATATGCAAAAGGACAAATGCCAGGTCATTGCGGACAATAACAGAAATAAGATGGGCCAGCAAAAGGATCGGAGTAGACAAAAGCTTTAAACGACGTGGTCATTGCGACGTGGCTGTAGCCTTCAGATACATCTCTAGTGTTCTTACACGCATCCTTCTGCTCCGCTAAGGTCTATTTGAAGGAAAATCATATGCTCCACTGGTTAACTAATTCACGAAATCACTTGTGTTCTCCATATATTCTTCGAATCCACCTACTTGTCCACTTTGGTTTTGGGGAAGAACTGTAGTTAACTTCTTTTTCAATTGAGGGTTTAATTTCCAGCTCTGTAACTATCATCTGATCAACCTATGGCTACAACGAAGGTCTACGTTGTGTAAGTAACACACACACTCACAAAAGTAAATGGATTTGAGTGGTAATTAGCAGTAGCAGCTGATTCTCTTTGTTAATTTTTTATTATGTTGGATGATATTTGATTCAGGTATTACTCTCTTTATGGCCATGTGGAGACTATGGCGCGAGAAATACAACGCGGAGTCAATTCTGTTCAGGGTGTCGAAGCAACTCTTTGGCAGGTTAACTCTACAACTCAGCCTTGGAAACATGTTGTTGAAGTTTCTGCTATAACTTAAGTAGTTTCTTTTTAGTAGTAACATTTAAGTTATATACATTGATTGTGACGTTTCATAATTGATAAACCTTGTAATTTTTTTAATTATCAGTGACATTTATGGGTTATAGCAGGTTATTTACCTTATTTTTCAACCTTATTAATCGATGTCTATTATAATCAATTATGTGTAATTGCTCAGTCGTAGCCACGTGTAGTGAAGGTCGTTCAATTGAAGCCCCTTAATCAAAAATTTATAGTGTGCAAGTAGGATAAAATTTCTTTTGTGTGTAGATATAAATTCTTGAAGCCCTTATGAGAGAATCTTTTATTGTAGTGACAAAGCTGGTTCAAAAATTGCATTAGGTCGCTTGTTTGAATTCCCGTGTGCTATTCTTGCATTTTTTCCCGGATCTCCTTGTTGGAACTTTTTGTCTCCGCCACTGTGATTGGATTTTAAATTTAATTGCATAAAAGTTAAAATTCTATTTACTGCTAGTTCCGTGAATTTGATTGTAGGTTCCCGAGACACTTCCTGAGAGGATATTGGAGAAGATGAAGGCTCCTAAAAAACCTGATGATGTGCCTGAGATCAGGCCTGAACTGCTCTTGGAGGCTGACGGTTTCATTTTTGGTTTCCCTTCTCGTTTCGGTGTGATGGCAGCTCAATTCAAAGCATTTTTTGATGCCTCCAGCGAGATATGGGCCACTCAAGCATTAGCTGGTAAACCTGCTGGAATCTTTTGGAGTACTGGTTTCCATGGAGGAGGTCAAGAGCTTAGTGCGTGAGTACTTCATCATCCAATTCTCTTCTTTTTAATCTGCGCTATACTTATCCTTTCACATAGATTAATTGACATCAGTATAGGCTTGACTTGCATATTATTGACAGGGGCGAAGCTACACTCTGGTAGACCACCCTTCGTCGAAAAATTACACTGTGTATATAGATAAAATATTAGGTTTTAGAGGTATATAACATATATTTACCACCCTTTATCAGGATTTTTTTTTTACTTCTTTCCAGTTTGAACACCTTGGGGAAATTTCTATCTTCGCCACTGACTATTGAGTTTTAAGGACTACTATCCTGCTAGATTTAGACTTTGTAGAGTGTGAGGGGCAGACAAATTTTGAATTTCCCTAGTGCTTCAACTTGCTATATTTGTGAAAGTTTAGAGCTTTGCTAGATGAATTAATGGTAAATCCAGAATCTTCCGTTCCGTCAGAAGCTGTATAAATGGTCGGTGGTTTACAGTGGCCCGGAGATTGCAAAATATGGATATTCCCCCGTTCATTCCTCATGTCACATGTAAGGGCATTGAATTGAATTGTGTTCACTAACTGTAGTGAGGAAAGTTTATAACTCTGCTGTGAGTTCTTTCTGCATAATTTTCAATTTTCAAAAGTCTTAATCTAAATCTAAATGCTAGTAGCTCTATGCCCACCTTTGCTTCTATTCTTTAAGGCCAATTTGCTTGAGCTACCATTTTTCTCCTCTTCTTTCATTTGGGAGGGCAAACGATCATCACAGCCTTATTCAATTTGACCAGGATATTGCATAAGGACTAAGTTAAGGCCCTTAGCCAGAAATCAACTTCTTGAGATTTCCAGAACAGGAAACAGACTTCAACCAAAATTGAAGGTTGGTTTTAGGATCTTGTTATTTGTAGAGGGATCAAGTGCTCCCAGAAAGACACATGCAATGTTCTTCTGTCAAGATAAAACCAGAGGTTTCAATTTAGAGTTTGGGTAGATAAACTCGAATAGGCTGCTAATATCTGCAGCAATATACAGGGGATATATAGCAGATACATGAAGCTTCTCATGGGTTGTTAAATCATTTGGATAATATAACTAATGTGTTATCACGATTGCCTTGATTACTTATTTCTTCTCTTTTTAGTGACTGATTTATATATTTGATCTGTACTTTGTTTCAAATAAGCGCCTTGTTGCTTGCAGACTAACAGCCATTACGCAGTTGGCACATCATGGCATGATATTTGTTCCTCTTGGATATACATTTGGTAAAGGAATGTTTGAGATGGATGAGGTAAAAGGTGGATCATGCTATGGAGCTGGAACTTATGCTGCAGATGGTTCTCGTCAGCCGACTGAACTCGAATTTCAACAGGCCTTTCATCAGGGAAAATATATTGCTGAAATTACAAAAAGTCTCAGTAATTAGTCGCAGAACAAAGAGCTAAGAGAGATAAAATATAACTAAGACATAATTCTGCAATCTATCTCTGAAATGGTAAAGAGTCCAGTAAGCTCTGCAAGTGTACATGGTTGTAAAAGCCTTTAAATCTGTGGCGAAAAGGTTGAATGTACCATTATTAATCGTCTTGCTTTGCTTATATTCTGTTATTGATTCTCTCATCCTTGAAATATTTGAGCAGCAAGGCTTACCAGCACTAACACAATGGTTTCCCCAGATGTAAAAGATATTATTTCTTAATAGTAAATACAATTACAGGAAAGCACTTCTTGTTCAAAGAAGGAAAAAGGAATCGACTGCTATTACTCCCTCCGATTCACAATAAGTGACTATTTTACTTTTGTCATATTCAGTAAGGAAATATGAATTTCTAGAGAAAAAAAAAGATGTATTCATTAAATTAATTTTAATTAATTATTACCTTAATACATTGAAAGATGTGAATTAGGGTAGCTTTTGAAAATATAAAATTAATTCTTTCTTGTAAATTAACATTTATTTTGGATTAAAATAAAACGGTAAAATAATTATTTATTGTGACTCGAAGGGAGTATTCTGCTAAAGTATGTAATGTTTACTCTTATGTCAACACAGCGCAAACATAAGGTCAGTAAAATACTTAATGGAATATTATACCACAATTAACAATCTCTCAATTATTGGATTGTTTCTTTGAGTATGATGCTCCTAATGTTTATCCAATATTTATAGAAATTCAAATTTCTTTAATTACTTTTAGATTATATGTTTCTCATTTAGTTAATAATTTGTTATAAAGTCTATCACTTATATGTGAATAAAAAAGAGTGGACATAACAAAAGAGGAAATGGTTCTGAAAGTGCAAGAGGGGGTGAATTGAAATTTATTCTTTCTTTTGCGAGATAGTTGATTAATTTGCATTCTAGTCGACTGATACTTCCGAGACTAAGAATAAGAAAGGAAATTGAAGAAAGTAAATGACACAGAGTATTTTTATACTGGTTCTGATTCAGAGTGAATCCTATGTCCAGTCACCTTGGGTTGCAAGGATGATCTCTTTCAAATATAAAGTGACTTAGTACATATTGGTTGATGTTGGTGTACACCAACAACCTTTTGATCACTTTGTTCTTCTCTCTTATGGTTGATACAATGCCTCACCAGTGTTCTTTTCTCTCTCTTCTCTTCTTAGTTACACAAGAAATCGATGACAGACTATAGTGTTTGTTTGAAGTAGAAAAAAGAGATTGATTTTGGTTCGATCAAAGTATGCCAATCCTTGGCGTCTTCTGCAGAATATATATGGTGAGTTGGTTCCCATTCTTCACGGTGTGATAGTGAAATGATTGAGTAGCAACCCAAGGAAGTTGATTTTTAGAATCACTCAAGATGATTTCATTCCAGAATTAGAATGGACTTTTCCTTTCGTTGCTTCCTTGATTTCCTTTTTCCTTGTGAGCAGTTGGAGAGAATATTTTTAGAGGATCTTTTATGCTGATTGATTGATGCCTTCCATAAATGATCCATTTGAATATCCACGTCATTGATCTTCTATATTGATTGATTTATGCATTCCATAAATGGTTGATTTGAATATCCAGTTTCCATGGAACACGCGTTTACAGCTTGATTCCTGCCTCTTGATTTGTGCTTCCAAATCATTGTTAGAGTCTTTCCATTCTCATGACATCCTTTGGGATTTGTTTCCTGCAAGTAGAATTAAGTTATTGTCTATCATTAAAATCCAAATCTAACAATATCCCCTTTTTTGATGATGACAAAAGAAACTTAATTCATTTAACTTCTCTGTTCTAGTCAGCTCCTCTTCAACTTGGTGTGAGGTAAATTGAGTACTTGGAGTTGATTCCCCCTCATTTGGACTCCCCCTTATTTAGATGCCAGTAGTTGTCTTTACTTAGTCGACTCAGTCGTATCATGCAAGTTAGTATAAATGTATTCTACCAGTCGACTATATATCTTGCATCCTGCAGAGTTAGTAAAAATGTATTTTACTTCTCCCCCTTTGACATCAATCAAAAAGAGGGCTCAAACAGGAATAACTACCAGCAGATAAGATTAGCACACAATCTACTTAATTACAGTCATCCACAGAGTAAAATATGCTAATAATATACGAATTTATTCGAATCGTGTTACCGGAGCAAAGGTTTCATCATAGTCGACTCCTTCTTGTTGAGAGTAACCCTGAGCGACTAGCCTTGCTTTATTCCAGATAACTTTAGTTGTTCATTCAGTTTATTTCTAATACCCATTTGGTTCCTATGATTGCTGCATTTGCTGGTTTGGGCACCAATATCCAGACTTGATTTTTATCAAATTGATCAAATTCCTCTTCCATTGCCTAAACCCAACTTGAGTCTTTCAAGGCTTTGTCAACTTTCATTGGCTCTATTTGAGATACGAGTGCGATGTTGGCCTTTTTCTTTAAAGCTCCTCTTGTTTTCATTCCATCAGTTGGATTTCCAATGATGAACTTCTGAGGATATTCTGGTTCGCTTCTCCACTCGTTTGGTACTGTTTCTGTACGTTGATTAGTCGACTCGTTCTGAGGTTGATCATGCTCAATTATGCCTTCATTAGTCAACTGTGGGATTTCAGTCGTTTTGTCTGCAGTTTTTTCTGAAGTTTTCTGCTCACTGTTCTTTGGCTGATTTTGGCTGATCTCTTCATCACCTGCAAAATCTCCTTTTTCGGCCATAGAGTTATTATCATCAAAAATAATATGAACTGATTCCTCTACACATAGGGTACGCTGATTATAGATTGTAAAAGATCTACTGTTATTCGAGTAACCCAGAAATATACCTTTATCACTCCTTGGATCAAACTTACCAAGATAGTCCTTGCCATTATTGTGGGAAAAATATTTGCTTCCAAAAGGATGAAAGTATCCAATATTAGGTTTCTTACCTTTTCATAATTCGTATGGAGTTGGTCGAATCAAACACCTGTTGAGAATGTGACAAGCTGTGCTAACTGCTTCTGCCCAGAAATGATTTCGGAGAGAATGTTCCAGTATCATCGTTCTTTTCATATTCTGCAGAGTTCTATTCTTACATTCAACCACTCCATTTTGCTGTGGTGACCTTGGCGCTGAGAAATTGTGAGTGTAACCTTGACCGTTGCAGAATTCTTCAAAAATTCTGCTTTCAAATTCTCCTCCATGATCACTTTGAATAGTTGTTATAAGATGCCCCTTTTCTCGTTCAACTCTTTTACAGAAAATCTCAAAAAAATTTAATGCTTCATCTTTATGACATGAGAAAATCACCTATGTAAAGCGCGAGTAGTCATCAACAATGACGAAAGCGTATCGTTTACCCCAATGCTTGCAGTTCTAGTAGGTCCAAACAGATCCATGTGAAGTAATTGTAGAGGCTTGGAAGTAGACATGATGTCCTTGGTTTTGAAAGAGTTTCTAATTTGCTTACTAATTTGACATGCATCACACACATGATTTCTAGAAAAATTGAGCTTAGGAAGACCAATAACTAAGTCATGCTTGGAGAGCTTTTAAATAAGATGCATGCTTGCATGACCGAGTTTTTTATTCCAAAGCCATGGATCATTAGATATGGATGCTAAACAGATATGACTATCTAGATTTTCAATTCCATCAAGAATGTAGACGTTTCCATACCTTTTTCCTGGAAGAATAATCTTACCTGCCTCATTTTTAATAGCACATCCAGTTTTCTTGAATTTAACTTCGTATCCTGAATCACATAGTTGGCTAATACTTAGAAGATTGTAATTTAGTCCATCCACTAGATATACTTCAGTAATATCGCAATATTGCTGAATGGAACTGTGCCAGTACCGACTATCTTTCCTCTTGAATCATCTCCGAATTTGACATTTCCTCCATTTATTTTTATAACTTCTTTGAATAGATTTTTGTCACCCGCCATGTGACTGGAACACGCACTGTCTAAATACCACTTTTCTTTGCCACTCTTTCTGTGGTGTTCCTGCAAAATAAAATTATCACCTTTTTTTCGGTACCCAAGCTTGCTTGAGTCCTTGTTAGTTAGTATTACTTGAATCAGGATTAGTTTTGAGTTTCCAAATACATCCTGAAACATTCGATTTACGAAATCTACAAAAAGAGTATTTATGACTAACTTTGTTATAGTAAGACATACAGGGGTTGATCCAGTTTTTGATCTCCCACTTGTGTTAGTACTTGTGGACTTAGTTCTAACCAGTTCTTTTCTCCAGTTGACTTGTATGTCGCCTGGTTAGATTTGATAGAACTGTGAGTGGTAGACTTGCGCGTGCTATTAAGTTGCATCTTCAATTCCTGCATTTCATCTTGGAGTACATCTCTTTTGATTTCACAGACTTCAAGTTTAAGTTCCCAGTCTTTCTTTTCTCTATTGAATCTTTTTAGTTCATTCAACATTTTTTGAGACTCCTTTAGAGTAAGGTCAAGAATCCTGCAATTCATTACATTTATTACAATTATAGGATCTTACCTCGATTGTTTCACCTCGTGCCATGAAATAATTTTCAGTATCTTCTTTGCATTCATCGTCTGATGCATCTTCATCGGTCCAGCAGCCAGAGTATCTGTTCATGTCGTTTTCCAAAATGGTCATGAAGCACAGGTTTGCTATTTCTTCGTGCTCTGAACTATCTTCATCACTCCAGCTTCCGAAGGATTTGTTTTTATTGAATCCTATGGAGACTTTTCTTTTAAGATCTGGTCATTCAGCTTAAACATGCCCATACCTTCCACACTCATAATAATTTTCATCATTCTTGTCTTGTTCATTATATTGCCTGATTCGCCTGGGTGGCATCCTTCCTCTTCTTGTGTTCTATACCTTCTCATTAATCCATCCATGTTTCTTGATACCATTGAAATTTCTTCTTCAAGAGCTTCTGGGTCATCATCAATATCATTTTCAAGTCCTTCAATTGTAGCTTTGAAGGCAACTGTTTTCTTCTTTTCTTCCTGGTTTGTTTTCTTGAGATGAGTCTTCTCGAATGCTATAAGATCTCATCGTAATTCATCATATGAATGTTTGTTTAGATCTTGAGATTTGAGTGCGACTACTTTTATCTGCCAAGTGGTAGGTGGACTCCTTAGAATTTTTCGAACTTGATCACCACATGTGTAGGGTTTACCAAAGACTTTTAGATCGACAATGATTTTGCTGAACCTTGCAAACATTTCCTCAATAGATTCTCATTCTTTCGTCTGGAAAAGTTCATAATCATAGACCAACATGTTTATTTAAGTTTCTTTCACTTTGCTGGTTCCTTCATAAGTGACTTCCAGTTTGTCCCACATTTCTTTGGTTGTATCACAACTTGAGATTTTCTCGTACTCCTCTCCACTTATAGCATTATAGAGTAAATTCCGTGCCTTAGCATTGACATGAACAACTGCCATTTGCTCGTCTGTGTATTCGTCTATATTTTCATGATCAATGGGTGGTTGAGCTGCTGATGGTGGTGGATATTTACCCTTTTTAATAACACGTCATACTTTGACATTATAGGATTTTGCATATATTTCCATTTGTACTTTCTAGTGAGAAAAGTGTTGTCCATTGAAATATGATCGCCTGACTTGCGACGTTCTTTATTGAAAAAGTGCTCCAACAGTTACTTGATTTGCCATGATTTTTTCTCACAAGCTGTTAAGCAAAAAGTGTGAGACTAGCTCTAATACCAATTGAAAGTGCAAGAGGGGGGTGAATTGAAATTTATTCTTTCTTTTGCGAGGTAGTCAACTAATTTGCGTTCTAGTCGACTGATATTTTCGAAATTAAGTATAAGAAAGGAAATTGTAGAAAGTAAATGACACAAAGTGTTTTTATACTGGTTCGGATTCAGAGTGAATCCTACGTCCAGTCCCCATCGGTTGCAAGGGTGATCTCTTTCAAATATGAAGTGACTTAGAACAGATGGGTTGATATTATTATACACCAACAACCTTTTGATCACTTTGTTCTTCTCTCTTATGGTTGACATGCCTCACCAGTGTTCTTTTCTCTCTCTCTTCTCTTCTTAGTTACACAAGAAATCTATGACCAACTACAGTGTTTGTTTGAAGTAGAAAAAAGAGATTGATTTTGGTTCAATCAAAGTATGTCAATCCTTGGCGTCTTCTTTAGAATATATATATGGTGAGTTGGTTCCCATTCTTCACAGCATGATAATGAAACGATTGATCAGCAACCCATGGGAGTTGATTTTCATAATCAATCAAGATGATTTCATTCCAAAACTAGAATGGACTTTTCCTTTCGTTGCTTCTTTGATTTCCTTTTTCCTTGTGAGCCGGTGGAGTTCTCTGAGGATCTTCTATACTGATTGATTGATGCCTTCCATAAATGATCCATTTGAATATCCACGTGATTGATCTTCTATATTGATTGATTTATGCCTTCTGAAAATGGTTCATTCGAACATCCAGTTCCATAGAACGCACAGTTACAACTTGATTTTTGCCTCCTTGGTTTGTGCTTCCAGATCTTCTGTTAGAGTCTTTTCCATTGTCATGACATCCTTTGGGAATTAAGTTATTGTCTATCATTAAAATCCAAATTTAACATGTTCAACGCAATAAAACGAAAATACCTTATTTCCATATTAACGAGGAACAAATAGATACGTAAAATTTTACATTTTAGGAGCCAAAAGAAGTGACCAAGAAGTTATGACGACTCCGTACACCCAAGTCCTTACCGTTCCAAGTCAACAACACTTTCCAACAACGAACACCAATTCCATAACTGTCACCAATGACCGTTACTTCGCAAATCACCCACTGGTCTTACTCATCGATAAATGTAACAGCATCAAGCAGCTCAAACAAATCCATGCCTGCTTGCTCCGTACTGGGTTCTTCTTCGACCCATACTTAGCTAGCAAACTCATCGAATCGAAGTCTCTGCTTTATCGCATTTCTCAAGTTTTGATTATGCCCAGAAGTATTTGATTAAATTCCTCAACCAAATCACCTCTCTTGGAGTACGGTTATTCGTGCCTATTTTTCTAGCCAGGACCCTATTCAATGTCTCTTGGTATTTGTTAATATGCTTTGTGAGGGTCTTGAACTTCCCAGTAAATTTACTTACCCATTTGTGATCAAAGCATCTGCGAAGATGAAAGCTTTTCGATTTGGGACAGGACTTCACGGAATGGTGGTTAAGGGGAGATCTGGTCTTGATATCTTTGTTCTTAATTCATTGATTCATTTTTTATGCTGATTGTGGATGTTTAGATGCGGCATGATGTGCAGATAAGAAATTAGTTGCTAATCTGTTGGTGGGACTAAAGTGTAATTAAAAGAAACTTAGGGGTGTACTAAAGTGATAACTACTTAGTATATAAAAGACTAAGTCGGTTATCATTGCATAATAACATAAAATGAACATTAAACATAAAATGAACATTTGTTCTTCTCCTCTCTCTTTTTCTTCTCTCTGAGTTCAATACAACCAACACACATTCATTGTGCATGTGAGAATCGTGTAGATGTATGCTTGATTAGTACAATTTGATATGGTATTAGGCGATCAATCGATTCGAGTTGTTCTTCGCCTTCAATTTAAGAATTCAGCTGAGTTCGAAGCTCGCAGAGGTTCAACAATAGCGGATGGTGAAACTGGATAGCTCCCTCACAACCATCCACTATACCTTAAGGATTCAGATTCACCGGGAACAGCTTTAATAGCTCTCAAACTCACAGGGCTAGAAAAGTATGCCCTGTGGAGTAGATCTAGTGAAAAACAAGTTAGGGTTTGTGGATGGAACCTGTCTCAAGGGCTCATACAGAGGAGAATAGGCGGCGCAATAAGAAAGGTGTAATGCAGTAGTCGTCTCATGGCTTAGTAGCACTGTGGCAGCAGAGTTGGTGCCAAGCATCATGTACGCATCGAGTGCAAGAAAAGACTAAGTCGGTTATCACTGTGGATGCAGAGTTAGTATATAAAAAACTAAGTCGGTTATAACATAAAATGAACATTTAACATAAAATGAACATTTGTTCTTCTCCTCTCTCTTTTTCTTCTCTCTGAGTTCAATGGGATGAGTTCAAGGAAAGGTTTGACAAAGCATATAGAGATTGACTGCCATTTTGTGAAAGAAAAAATTAAGAAAGGTTTGATTAATCTCAGAACATTTCCAATAAAGAACAGCTCGCATATGTGATGACCAAAGGACTAGGAGTTGAGCAGCACAGAACCTTGATATCCAAGCTGAGAGTGTTCAATGTATTTCACCCTCCAGCTTGAGGGGAGTGTGCAAATAAGAAGTTAGTTGCTAATCTGTTGGTGGGACTAAAGTGTAACTAGAAGAGGCTTAGGGGTGTAATAAAGTGATAACTACTTAGTATATAAAAGACTAAGTCGCTATCACTGCATAATAACATAAAATGAACATTTGTTCTTCTCCTCTCTCTTCTTCTTCTCTGTGAGTTCAATACAACCAAAACACATTCATTGTGCATGTGAGATGTATGCTTGATTAGTACAATTTGATACATACTTAGTTTTTGAAAATATGCAGACAAGGGATGTTGTTTCTTGGAATGAATGATATTGGGTTTTGCTGAAGGGGGTTATGCAGATGAGGCGTTGAAGTTGTTTCATAGGATGGACAAGGAGAATGTGAAACCTAACGATGCGAAGATGATGGCACGTTTGTCTGCTTGTGGTAATAAGTTGGATTTGGAGTTTGGTAGATGGGTGCACGCGTTTATGGAGAGGAAAGGAAAGGAATTAGGGAGAGCTTAATGTTAAATAATGGGGTTCTTGATATGTATATGAAGTGTGGGAGCATTGAGGTTGCAGAAAAATTATTTGACAAGATGGGGAATTGACTGCATAATGAACTGTAGAGGGAGGCGTTGTTCAATTTTTTATATTGCCTTCCTATGGAACTAATAGCTCAAGTAAGATGTTCAGATGATTGGGGATGCGTTGTTAATTAGCATGTAGATGAAACATGACACCAATTTAGTAACTGTAATAGTAGTCAAGATTATTTCATATGCTTAGTCTGCCTCAAACCTTCAAACATTCGATGATTATTAACTTGCCTTAGTAACATAACATTCACATCGATGCAAAGTGAGACAAGACAAGAAAAGTACCAATGAAGGTAAGGGGAGCATAGGTCAAACTGTACTTTTTTCCTGGGCGGATCTCTCTTCCAGTTACAAGTTGCAAGACTAGTCTCAATGATACTTTACGTGAAAGGAACTTTTGTCATAAATGTTACGTAAGATATGGTCAAAATCATACTGAGGCTTGAATTCATACTAATCTATTAATTCAAGCAGAAAATACGTAACCAAGAACGCCGAATCTGGCAATAGGAGCTTTCAGAAGTAACCAACTGATTAGTAACTTAAGAACTGAATACAATTAGGCAGTTAATGTGCAGACAGATAACAGATGTGGACAGCTGAGAAATAGATAAGAAATTTCAAGAATTATTACGAGGGTAAGTATGGTACCAGTGTAGCTGTGTACATGAATAATTAGATGCTTCTAACTCTATTATTCTATTGTGCTTAAAATCAATGAGGGAGAATTTGGCAGCATGAGACAGGCACAACCTCTGCTAGCTCATTTTCTTTTTTGGTCTATGGTTCCGCAGAACCTGCAAATAAGATAATGTGTTTGCATTTTAGTTCTCTGAGGATGACTATTTGAATCTAAAATATCAGACATGAAAAACATGAATACACAAATGCCACTAAATATGCAAACTGGTCCCTATTAGTAAGTATACATGTATGTGATTTGGCTGATTTTCCTTTGTGAACATCCTCTCAATATTGAATAATTCCTTTTGATGGTTAACTAAATTTAAATTATGAACATGGAAAGGAGATAGAGGAAATTGTATTTATACACCTTTTTTTGCATCAGTCTCACTCAGAGGAGTTTCTGATGTTGGAGATGGTGGTGAAGTGCTTACAGATTCCCTGGCTTCAATCAACATCGAGATCACTTCACGCATTGTAGGCCTATTGACAGGGGATGTATTGGTACAGAAAAGAGCAATCTTGAGAACTAAAGACATCTCCTCACTTGTTCTTTCCACAGTAAGATCCAGTCTTTTGTCATAAATTTCAGATATTGCCACTCCTTCTTGAAGTGATCTTCTCACCCAAGTCACCAAATCACCTCCATGATCAAGGGGTTGAACTGGAGACCTACCAGTAACCAGTTCCAGCAAAACAACCCCAAAACTATAGATGTCACATTTTTCTGTCACTTTCATTGTGTATGCATATTCTGAAAAAAAGTCAAGAAACTAGTCAACTTCTCTACCTATGGACTGCTGAATAAAGAGCATCATTAAGCGACTAAACACCGGTCTTACCAGGGGCAATATAGCCGTACGAACCAGCAACTGCAGACATGGATTTTGAGTATGGGAAGTCAATTAGCTTTGCCAAGCCAAAGTCTCCAACATGTGCCTCCAGCAGTTCATCCAACAAAATATTGTTCGACTTTATATCCCTGTGAATGATATGTGGCTTACAGTCATGGTGCAGATAGCTTAGACCCTCAGCAGCTCCTAGTGCAATTTTGTACCTGGTATTCCAATTTAGCAAGTTAGTAGTCTTATTTCCGTGAAGTACTTCGCCAAGGCTTCCATTTACCAGGTACTCGTATAAGAGGAGATTGCAATCTTGGTGGTAGCAGAAACCAAATAGCTTTACAATATTTCTGTGATTTATTTTTCCGAGAGTAGATAATTCAGCGTGAAAGCTGCTATCAACGCCCTCCCCTTCTCCTCGGGACTTCAGTTTTTTAACTGCAACAAATTCACCATCAGCCATAGTAGCTTTGTAGACAGTGCCACAAGCTCCCTTTCCTATGATTGCACTGTCTGAGAAATTCCCAGTCGCTTCGACAAGGTCCTGGTACGTGAACCCTTTTCGTGGAAAGTAATGATCATTCAAGACATCAGGCTTTACTTGACTGTCCAGTGAAACAAAAGCTGTCTGGTGGCGTCCTTTAATGACCCTAAATATAAGTGCAATGAATATCAAAGAGATCATCCCAACAGTTGCACAAACAACAGTAACTATTTTTTCTCTGGAAGAGTGATGATTCAACCAGCTTGAATTCGATGCAATCAAAGGGGCTGGAGAAGGATCACAATGGCTGGAATCCAATGTGCATAACCCAACATTTCCAGCAAAGTTGCTGGGGTCCATCCTTCTAAAAGCAGGTGTATTTGGTAATGATCCCACAAGGTTATTGTTAGAAAGGTTGCATACTATCAGGCTCATCAACTGCCCTATTGAAGTTGGAATCTCACCAATAATCCCGTTGTCATTTAAGTACAATGTTTCAAGCATTTGCAAGTTCCCAAGGTTGCTGGGAATTGATCCATTGAGAGCGTTGTGACTGAGATTGAGAGAAATCTGCAGAGTCCCAAGTTGGCCAAGTTCAACGGGAATACTGCCCGAGAAAAAGTTCCCTCCCATCTCCAATTCAGTAAGTCGAACGAGTCCACCTAAGCCACTTGGTATCTGTCCACTAAACTCATTATCAGATAGCTTAAGCAGTTCCAGGTTCACTAGATTGCCAAGTTCACCCGGGAGAATTCCAGCAAACAAGTTCTTGCTTAGATCAAGCCGCTGAAGCCTTATACAATTCCCTAGCTCGTGTGGAATCTCACCAGAGAACTGATTGGAGGAGATATTAAAAGCAACAAGCTTCACAAGTTTTCCAATATCAGGAGGAATTTGCCCGAAAAAGTAATTACGTGACAAGAGCAACCTCTCTAACTTTCTGAGGTTGCCTACCTCGGGTGGTAACATACCAGAAAATCTGTTGTGGAAAAGCTCAAGAGCAGAGAGGTTTTGAAGCTTGCAAATTTCAACAGAGAAGGTACCAGTGAGCAGGTTATCTCCTAGCATTAGCTGTTCTACGGACTTGCAAGTTTTTAGGCCATAAGGTATATTGCCCGACAACTTGTTAGACCCGAGGCTCAGAAACGTTAGTTTCTGAAACTGACAAAGATTTAAAGGTATACTTCCTTCAAGATTATTCTTGGACAAATCCACTACAGAGAGGTTGCTTTTGTGGCCAATAAATCGAGGAATAGTACCTTCGAGTTGATTGTCAAAAAGTTGTAGATTTTCCAAGAATTCAAGATACTGAAACTCAGATGGAATTCTACCTGTCAAATTGTTTATAGACAAGTCCAAATTCTTCAGCAGCTTCAACTTTCCAAGTTCCTTTGGAATCTTCCCATGTAGTCTGTTTTCGAAAAGGTGAAGCAACCTCAGGTTAGAAAGTAAGCCCAAGCTTTTAGGAATGTATCCACTCAATTGATTTTCAGATAAATCAATCTCAGCTGCACTCAAGCAATTTCCCAATTCCCAAGGAATTGTTCCATTTAACTGATTGGTGTAAATGTAAAGCCTTCTCAGATTAGTTAACTTTCCAATCTCTTTAGGAAGGGGTCCAGTGAAGGAATTCTCATGCAAAGCAAGCAATTCTAAATTACTGAAGTTTCCAATCTCAGGAGGAATTGCACCAGAGAAAAAGTTAGCCCAAAGAATTAAGTTGGTCAGTCTCTTTAACTTTTGAAGCTCTATTGGGAAAGACCCTTCTAGCCTATTCTCTGCTACCCCAAGAATTTGTAAACTTTCACATTCACTAATTTCTGCAGGTATAGGGCCAGACAAATAATTTCGACCGGCTCTGATAATTCTAAGCCTTTTCAATTTACCTATAGAATCAGGGATTTTTCCAGTGAGATTGTTACTGTAAATAACAAGCTCCTCAAGTTGTGACAAGTTTCCTATGTCCTGAGGGATTTCACCATAAATATAATTCTCACATAAGTAAAGTTGTGTAAGGGAGGTAATATTGCATAATTGTGTAGGAAACTCCACATTGAACCTATTGGTGCAAAGGTTCAATTTTTCCAAACTTTGACACAGTGCAATATCATCAGGAATGTGGCCAGAAATGAAATTTGTTGACACATTCAATTTAGTCAAGTAAGGAAGCCTACAAATGCTAGAAGATAAACTACCAGTTAAGTTGAGGCGATCGATACTGAGAGAAATCACCTGATCATTTTTGCTACACTCAACACCATTCCAATTGCAAGGACTCAAGTCTGAAGAATTCCAACTCTCAAGATTGTTATAAGGGTCATTAAGGGATTTTCTGAACTCCAAAAGAATAAGCCCCTCTTCATTCAAAGATTGACCAAGGGTAGCAATGAAATGAACCAGCAACACCAAAAACAAATGCTGTTGAATAGCAGAATTCCTATGGTTTGCCATTTCCAAGAATAAAAGGCATAAATAGCATGCTTTTTAGTTTGCTGAAGTCATGTCATTTATATGGATTAAATTATAGAACTTCTTAGCATGGCAATGCTCAAAAAGTTGTAGCAGAGCTAATGGCAGACCAAGAAACAGATACTATAAAATAAGTTTGAGATTGCAGGCCCCATAATAAGGAAATTATATTAGAGCCCCAAATTCAAGAAGAAGAAGAATACATGAAATCCTTGAAATTGCAGGTCACAAGAAATAGTGCAAGGCAAGACATGCAAAAATGGGGTTTAGCTATAATACTTGGGCAAAGTGAGAAATTTAAATAAGAGGATACAAAAGGGATGTCAAAACAGAGAAAGAAAATTGGCAGATAGAAAAAGGTTGATTGATTGATAAGGATAGAAGGAAGAGATGGACAGCCAAAGGTCACAATTGAAAGGAGAGTCAACTAGTAGAACTTTACAGTAGTGACAGAATGGAAGTAGTAGTACATGTGAGTGTGATATGTGAATGAATGCAACTACCAAATGTACTCTGTAATAACTCCTTAACCACCTGTTTCATCTTCCTTTTGCTTATTCCAGCTCCTCCTCTTCTTCACCTTATTCTTCTTGTAATTCTAAATATCATGATTTCTTTTTCTAGTTGGTCCCAAATAGTCTGTTGCTTTATACAATGTAAGTGTTGTTGTGATAAAGAGAGATAGAGATTGGTCATGCAAATTTCTTGGATATATCTTTTACCCAACTATTCTAAGCCTAACAATATGGAATTATATCAAATGAAATGAAAATTCTTGTCCACTAGGATTCCTGGAATGCAACTTCTCTTTGGTCCTTCCTTTATATTTTTGACTTTTCCTTTTTTTAATTTATAATCTTGGTTTTCGAATCAACTTGCGTACACCTCCACTAATTTTACGAGGTTGTTACTTTTCACCACTCAATAGCGAAGCAAGAAATATCCCCAAGAGTATTCAAACTCGAAAGAAGTAAAAATAATTCCCTACAAAAGGTGTTCAATATATGTAATATACGTTTAAAATCAATATTTTACTTACGTACAGGAAAGTGAAATTTTTGTTATATTTTGATGAATTAACCACTCTTAGTAAAAGGTGGGTTCGCCCCTGTTTACCAGCATGAGTAACTCTATCCACCAAGACTCAAACAGATGAAAAAAATTATCTAGTATTTTTGTCTCAGCTAGAATTTGAATATGAGACATTATGGTTCTCAACTACTTCATTGACCAATTGGTCACAACCTAGACTAATTTTTCGGGGTATTATCACTTTTAACCCACGCTAGAAACCATTTACATTTTGTAGCCGAAAAAATATATAAAATTTCTATAATTTTTGCATATAACATACAGAATATATATATATATAAATAATATATATTTTTTCGACTACTATTTTTAGAGCGACTATAAAGTATATTTTTCTGCAATTTTCTGACTAACTTTTTGGTTGTCGTTTATCTTTTTCCTGTTGGAAACTTGGAAGTAGTCTACAAACGTCATGATATCTTTAAAGACTATAGTCAGGTAAGGGATAATACCCCATTAGTAGTGGGTGGATGAATTGGAAAATATAATGTGTTGTTACATTGTATCCTACCACCACAAGCCAAACTTTCAGTAATGGGTTTGGCAGAACAAGAATTGGTTCACATTAATTAAAAAGTTCAAACAATCTTGTCTCATCTCAAATATTTTTTTCAGTTAATCAGCAAAGAATAGGTATTCTCGTGGTAGGCACACATCAAAAGTTCTAACAATCTCGTCTTATCTCATGACGCCAAAAAAAAGTTCAGTTAACCATCACTCGTGATTGATGACTCGGATTAATTTTTGAAATAATTATTTAGATCGTCAAAATTGTTTTTTAGCAAATTTTTTACTCCTTTTATTTGTTGATTAAAGTTTTGGCACACCTATTTAAAAAAATCATTTGATACCACTATTATTATATAATATTTGATTAAATTACCCTTGTTTCTTCCATAAATGAGTAATTAATGACTATATGCCTTCTTAGTATAGTAATGTTGGAATGAAAAAAAAGTTAATTGGTTTTCTAGAGCAATAAATATTATTTTTTTTAATTTTAAAGTGACGCATAAATAAAGAGTATATCATATTTACTCGCTTTTAAATATCTAACCGAAGGCAAGGGGGAAAGTTAATTGTCGTATTGAGGGGGTAGTTCTCTTTAGTTTTCTGGTGTGGTCTTCCTTTAGGCTAAATAAATATTGATGAGTTAAATAATTTTGGTGTAGCATTTAGTCGTTAGTTTAGGCTAAGTATTTTTAGGTATAAGATTTAGTAGTTTCTACTACAATCTTTTACATGGGAAAACAACTCATTTCGCTAATTTTCTCAATAGGGCATGTAAAAGATATTGATCAATACACCTTATCCGTCCTTCAAACTTCAAAGAATTCATAAAAGTGGGAGCCGAGTCGGATAATTCATGTTAACCATTACTGAAATTAGATATTGTGCACAAAGCATATCATAAAAGCTTTTTTTCTTGACATTATTCCAAGAGCACACAAATGATTATACAACAGTAGTATATGATAATAATAACAACAATCAATTATAATAATAATAATAATAATAATAATAATATAATGATATAATTGAACATGCATGTTGTGCGAAAGACTTTTGTTATTACAAGTGAACTGTGTTGGTGATGTCATCCGTATCGTACTGCACAGCGGAATAATATTGTTTTTTTTTATATATAAATCCAATTCTTGAAATATATATGGTCCACTCTCTGGAATATTGCGGCTCGATTTTCCTCCTCTATTTGCTTCCAAAAGTTAGTTGTTTTCTTCAGTATATTTCTTCTTTCTTTAGCACTTTCTACATGCGTAAGTTTGTGCTGCTTCCTATTTAAAGGGTTTGTGCAAATTGAGAAATCCAACAATCGTGTTGACCCTTAGAAGTGAGATGATTAAACATGAAGCGTTGATCATGCAAATTAGTCATACTAATAATTTGTTTAGTTAAGCTGTAAAAATCAAATTATTTTGAAAATTACTTTTTTTAAAAAGTATTTTTGATGAGAAGCAATTTGTGTTTGACTAATTAATTTGAAAAACACTTCTGAGCAGCAATTAGTGTTTGACCAAGTTTTTAAAAACTGCTTCTAAGTGTACTTTTCTCAAAGTGTTTTTCAAAAAAATACTTTTGGAAAAAAATTATTTTTTTCTGCTTCTGCTTCTCCTCAAAGCACTTTTTTTTCTTCTAAAAGCTTGATCAAACACTTCAGAAATAAAAATAACACTTTTTTGAAAAAAAAATGCTTTTAGAATGAGAGAAGCCAGCTTGACCAACCAGGCTATAAATATTATCTTGGGTTATTCATGAGTTATATTTATAAAAATACTTATGGTTTAAACTGTTATTACCCATGTATTAATGGATATAATATAAAATTGTCTTGGACGTCTATCCAAAAGATGCATCAAGTTGGACTAATTTGAGGTTTGAGTAAATCGCCTAACATTTTTTGTAACGAAAAGTAATATCTCATTCACCTACGTGTTGAGATACAGTATCCCCTTCAGCTTAAGTAAATTAAAGCTCAAAATATGATATTAATTCATAGGAGGTATTTTTTTAATTAAAAAAACAATAGGAAGAATTGCAAGATGTCAAAAATTACGTCCATTTAGTATGAAGTATACAAGGTAAGTATGTTTAATCAATAGTTTTAAGTTAAAATTTTACACCTCTTTTTTCTACTTTAATTTTCTTTAAATTTTCGGAAGCCTCATTTTCTTAGGTTTATTTTCATACATTTTTTAATTTTGTATATATATCTTGATTCTTCTTTTTGTTGTTTCTACTATTGTTAGTATTGAAAATGTACTTTAGTTTGTCAATTTTGTGTAAAACTTTATTCTTATGTATTCCGTAGTCTAATTATTTGAAAATATTTCACCAACAATTATTTTAAAAACAAAATGTCACAAAGGTTGACCTGAATAATTTTATGTTGCTGGAATCTGGATTGGCTGTATTATGTACCCTCTCTTTTTGACTAGATGATTGGTTGTGGTTACATACAACAGTAAACGATATGATAGTCCCCATTCCCCAGTATTCAAAGTAAAAGCAAACTTTCAATTGGTGTAACGAGCTTCTTCCAGAATGGTAGAAATGAGAGGGTTTATTCTTGTCACTACTGTTATATATTATGGACCAACTCGTTTTGATTTTGGAGTCATCCTTGTTAAAAAAGCATTTTAATTTTTAATGTGGAATTTTTAATATAAATTTAAATTTAATCGAGTCCTAATACGAATATCGAATACCAGACGAGAAACTCCAGAAAAACTCATTTTGACTTGATGTAGCATACAAATACAACAGTAGACAATACTCACTCCCTATAACTTACTCCGCCTTATTCTCAATTTCTGCAACAGCTTTGGTAAGAATAAGTCTCCTCTAACATATTAAATTTGCTTGCGAGTTCTTCATGCTTGGTGATGAGTGATAGATATATATTAGTAGTGATGGATTCATAATTTAAATTTAATGGATTCGACTTTTATTATTTTTAACGCCGAACTCATGGTACTTCTAAAGTTATGCGCTTAGATTACGCCGTAAGTTAGTCTACTAGGTCCGAGAAGAGATTATCTTTGAGATGATAAGAATTCAGTCCTATTGGTCTTAAGTGATACAAGGCTGTATATGAGTGGTTAACAAGTACTAGAAGTTAAACGAGTCAAGGATGTTATAACTCGTATTTTCGGGTAAATCTAGAGGGGATTAATATTACCAAGAGGTCGTGTTTTAAGGTATTTGAATCATATAATATCCGTTTCATAAGTCTTGAAGTCAAACGAATTATGAAACAAAAGTCGACAAAAGTTGTCACAACTTACGTTCATAATTTTACTTATACTTTAGGTCAAATGTCACTAAGCTTTTCTCCCAATTTACTTGGAATTACGGGGTGATCTACCCACCAAATTCAAGGTCTAAGAGTCTAGTTTCTAATGCATTAAATCGTTTGTCGATACGATCTCCGAGTTGAGAGATATTCTCATTTTTGCGAGACCGCGCCAAAAAGCTCCCCATGGGGCCCACATAGGCGGTTAAGACATCTAGATGTATATAACACGCCTCAACCCCGTTTTAAGTCATTAGTTTTCAGTATATGCAGACCTTAGAACCCTAAGAACACCCTCTCAAGGTTCTCTCATGATCCAAGACTAAACCAAAGGGCAAACAACACAAATCAAGTGTCGGGAATCCCGTGGCGCTAGTAAGTTTCTTATTCTTCTTGTTGTTGCTGATTTTTGTGTTGTTCCAGCTCGTGTGGGAGGTTGTTTTAAGTTGTTTGTGTTCTGTAAAATACTCCCTCAAGTTTTAATATCAACCCTAGGTGATTTCAAGTCTTCTAAAGTGATTCTACTACCGAAAAACCCTAATTGATTGCTAGCTTCGCTTCCTTGTTCTTGTGGCAGCATTGGAGGGATATTTCGTGGTCAATTAAGGTCAAATTGGAGTTGTTCTTTCTGTTTAAAGACTAAGGAGTCGTGACATTTTCCTAGCTTGAGATTGGGTAGTATATACAAGGTATGTGAGGCTATCCCTTTCCTTCTTTTGCACGACTTTGATTGTGCGTAATGTAATGAACGAGCTTCCAAAGATACTCCACTCTTAGATGCTATCAGTACTTACATTGTTTTCCTTCTTATGAAAGGATTGATGTTGATGTTACTTCTTTTATTCTTATGTTATCAATGTTGTTGGTACTTCCTGATTCTTATAAGATTCTTGATGAGAATTTAGTCCTAATAACGTGTACGGAGGATACCGACCTTCCGTCACTCCGAAAAGTTCAAAATATGATTCTACTGAGTCCAGCACACATCATATATATGTATCTACTTTACTCTACCGAGCAGCGCAAATAGCCGGCCGGGTACGGCACTACTGATCAGTTTGGTTTTACCGAGCTCCACGTGGCTGGGTACGATTCTACCGAGCCTTATGATGGCCGGGTACGTTTTTACCGAGCCTATTAGGGCCGGGTAAGATATGATGATAATGATTCCCACAGAGGCGTATGTTTTAAAAGTTTATTTATATATATGTATATATACATATGTATCATGCATCCATGTCAGTAGCCCTCAGAGGCACCTAGATGTTACAGGTTGTATATTCTCTATACCTATTTACATTATTATTCTTACTTATGCTTTCCTGCCTTACATACTCAGTACTTTATTCGTACTGACGTCCTTTTATTTTTGGATGATGAATGTCGTGCTGCAGGTCCTGATAGACAGGTAGGCGAAGCTCCCCCACCATAGTAGGCTGCCCAGTTCAGTGGTTATTGGCGAGATCCCTTCTCCAGACTTGCCGTGGTCTTGGTATGCATTTTTGTTATAGACGTTATGGGTAATGTCGGGGCCCTGTTCTGACAATGTTTCAGCACTTATGTTCCTTTAGAGGCTCATAGATAGGTGTCGACTCATGTATTGTTTGGATTGCCTTGTCGACTAATTTTTGTTGTATAGTCTCTCATGGCAGCTTGTCAGCTCGTACCTTATACGTAGCCTCATGTCAGCCTTGTCGGCCCATGATATATATGTTCATGCCATTATCTGTTATTGTTGGTTGTTTAGGATTCACGTCTACCATTTATACCGATCTCATCGGCGCTTATAGATAATAAGAAAAGTTAGATAAAATGTGCGTTGGTGCTCGGCAAGTATGGCCCGGGTGCCAGTCATGGCCCTCCAATTTGGGTCGTGACAAATTTGGTATCAGAGCAGGTTTGTCCTTGGGGTTGTCTATGAGCCATGTCTAGTAGAGTCTTGATTATAGATGTGTAGCACGCCACATTTATAATCAGGAGGCTACATGACATTTTGGGTTGTTGCCTTCTTCCTGAATCTAGATCGTGCATAGAGTTGAATCATAAGTGTTCATATCTAATATTCACTATGTTTTCTTTCAATGCTGCCTTCGACTAGGAAGCAAACGATTAGTAGACAGCTTGATACAGCTGCGGGAGTGGGTACTAGTCTGGTACCTCTAGCTAGAGTAGGCCAAAGTGAGCCTCAGAGTGAGGTGCCATCTCATACCTCATCTATTCCTCCTCCAGAGGATTTTAGGAGGCACCTAGCACCTCTAGTTCCTCCGTCTGGCACTGTAGGCCAGGATATGCGGAGTGCGGTACAGTTGTAGACTAGCTTGGCAGCTTCTCATGCTCAGAGGCAGAATACCGGTGCTTCTGCTAAACCGGTTAGTGCGAGAGTTCGTGATTTTATTAATCTAGATCCTCCAGTGTTTACCGGATCAAACCCCAAGGAGGACCCGTAGACTTTTATTGATCAGGATCATCGTATACTGCGGGTTATGCATGCTAGTGATACGGAGGCAGTGGAGCTGGCTTCTTATCGGTTATCTAATTTAGCAGTTTTCTGGTATGATAGTTGGGAGAGATCCAAGGGTCCGAACGCTCCCCCACCTGTGTGGAAGGAATTATCTGAGGCCTTTCTTCGACACTACTTGCCAGTTGAGATGTGACGAGCTAGAGCTAATAAGTTCTTCAACCTTCGACTGGGTAATATGAGTGTGTGAGAGTATAGTATGCAGTTTGATTCTTTAACAAGGTATGCTCCCCCATATAGTGGCCGAGATGAGCGATAGGGTGCACCTATTCGTGAATGGGTTGGGACCACATCTGATAAATGAGTGCACGACAGCCTCCTTGGTAGAGGGCATGGATATTTTCTGTATTCAGGCTTATGCGCAGACACTAGAGGAGCGTAAGCACCAGCAAAGAGCAGACAGGGAGCAGGTTAGGGGCCAGCATAAGAGGGCGAGATTTGCAGGGTATTCTGGTAATTTCAAAGGTAGTATCAGGACCCAGGCTTCGAGGAGTTTGGCGCCACTTGTAGCTAGTTCTCCTCCACGCTTTCAGAGGCCTCAGTATGATCAATTTACCTATTCCGATTTAGGTCAGAGTTCGCGGGCCTTAAGCTCACATATCATAGGGATACTAGTCAGACGAGACCCACAACACCTCGTTATGATTAGTGCGGCAAGGCCCACTTTAGACTGTGCCTTCGAGGTTCCGATGCATGCTATTATTGCGGACAACCTGACCATATGATGCGGGATTGTCCTAACAAAGGAGGTGGTGGTATGGCTCAGCCAACTGGATCTGTGTCTGGTTCTTCTTCATCAGTTCGACCTCCAGCACGGGGTTTTCAGCAGTCGACAGGTCGTGGTAGAGGTAGAGGTGCAGTGCCAAGTTCGAGTGGTACCCAAAATCGAACATATGCTCTAGTAGGTCGACAGGATCTCGAGTCATCTCCGGATGTTGTTACAGGTATATTGTCTGTATTTTCTTATGATGTATATGCGTTGATTGATTCGGGATCTACATTATCATATGTTACACCCTTTGTGGCTAATAAGTTTGGCGTCAAACCTGAATTAATAAGTAAACCACTTGCGGTATCTACTCCGATAGGAGAATCAGTGATTGCTAGAAGGGTATATAGAGGTTGTACACTGATGATTTGTAGTCGTCAAACCTCGGCAAATTTATTTGAGCTAGAAATGGTTGATTTCGATGTGATAATGGGAATGGACTGGTTGGCCTCATGCTATGAAAATGTTGATTGTCATACGAAGATGGTTAGGTTTCAATTTCCTGGTAAACCCGTCATCGAATGGAAGGGGAACATTGCGATGCCGAAAGGTATGTTTATTTACTATCTTAAGGCAAGTAAGATGATCTCAAAGGGTTAAATTTATCATCTCGTTTGCGTCAGGGATGCGGAGGCCAAGCTGCCTACAATCAATCCCCATGGTCAATGAATTTCCAGATGTTTTCCCAGATGAACTCCCAAGTCTTCCTCCTGAAAGAGAGATTGAGTTTAGCATTGATGTGTTTCCTGACACTCAACCGGCGATCTCAATTTACGGCTAACTTTGGAGGTCTTTTCAGAAGGGTTTAGGCAAACAAGTGAATCTCAACACATCATTCCATCCGCAGAGTGACGGACAGGCTGAACGTACCATTAAGACACTCAAAGATATGCTACGAGCATGTGTTCTAGATTTCAAAGGGAACTGGGATGACCATCTTGGCACTCATAGAATTCGCCTACAATAATAGCTACCATTCTAGTATTAAAACGGCCCCGTACGAGTCACTGTATGGGAGGAGATGTAGATCACCAGTTGGATGGTTTCAAGTCGGTGAGATAGAATTATATGGGCCAGATTTGATTCACCAAGCCATTGAGAAGGTGAAAGTGATACGAGAGCAACTAAAAAGGCACAAAGCAGGCAAAAATCTTATTCCGATGTTCGACGTCGTGACCTGGAATTTGAGGTTGGTGATTGGGTTTTCCTGAGGATCTCGCCGATGAAGGGTGTTATGCGTTTTTGGAAGAAGGGTAAACTAAGTCCGCGGTATATCGGGCCGTACAAAATTCTTCGAAAAATTGGACAGGTTGCTTATGAGTTAGAATTGCCATCTGAATTGGAATTTGTCCACCCGGTATTCCATGTATCTATGTTGAGGAAATATATTGGAGACCCTTCTCGGGTCGTCCCTATCAAAGATATACAAGTTACAAAGGATCTATCATATGAAGAAATGCGAGTGGCTATATTAAATCGACAAGTCCGCAAGCTAAGAACGAAGGATGTAGCTTCCGTAAAAGTATTGTAGAGGAAAAATAATACGAAAGAAATGACATGGGAAGCAGAAGATGAGATGAAGTCTAAATACCCTTACCTGTTCCAGAATGAAGACAACGAGGATGCCGGGGGAACGCAGGACACATTAGAAGGAGAAACGTCACTATGAGGTAAGCAATAACTTGAGAATACTCTTTCTTAATATAAAATGGTGATATGCAGATAATGTACATATCTATAATGCTTTGTATAGCCTAGTAAGGCCATATGTTGGGTTTAACTGCTAGTAAGTTTGGCTAGTGTCCATTTTATAGAGGAAACTCAGCCAGAAATTTCCGTCAGAAATCCACGATGAGTTAGAGTCCTCGTAAACCCTTACTTTCGAGGATGAATGTTCCAAAGGGGGGGAGGGTGATACAACCCATATTTGCATACGTTAGATTATGCCGCAAGTTAGTCTACGTAGGTCCGAGAAGAGATTATATTTGAGATGATAAGAATTCAGTCCTATTGGTCTTAAATGATACAAGGTTGTATAAGAGTGGTTAACAAGTAATAGAAGTTAAACGAATCAAGGATGTTGTAACTCGTATTTTCGGGTAAATCTAGAAGTGATAAATATTACCAAGAGGTCATGTTTTAAGGTATTTGAATCATATAATATCCATTTCATAAGTCTTGAGGTCAAACGAGTATTGAAACAAAAGTCGACAAAAGTTGTCGCAACTTACGCTCATAATTTTACTTATACTTTAGGTCAAATGTCACTAAGAGTTTCTCCCAATTTAATTGGAATTACAGGGTGATCTACCCACCAAATATAAGTTCAAGGAGTCTAGTTTCTAACGCATTAAACCTTTTGTCTATACGATCTCCGAGTTGAGAGATATTCGCGTTTTTGCAAGACTGCACCAAGCCGCTCCCTATGGGGCCCACATAGGCGGTTAAGACATCTAGATGTATATAACATGCCTCAATCCCGTTTTAAGTCATTAGTTTTCAATATATGCAGACCTTAGAACCGTAAGAACACCCTCTCAAGGATCTCTCATGATCCAAGACTAAACCAAAGGGCAAACAACACAAATCAAGTGTCGGGAATCGCGTGGCGCTAGTAAGTTTCTTATTCTTCTTGTTGGTGCTAATTTTTGTGTTGTTCCAGCTCGCGCAGGAGGTTGTTTTAAGTTGTTTGTGTTTTGTAAAATACTCCCTCAAGTTTTAATATTAACCCTAGGTGATTTCAAGTCTTCTAAAGAGATTCTAGTGCCGAAAAACCCTAATTGATTGCTAGCTTCGCTTCCTTGTTCTTGTGGCAGCATTGGAGGGATATTTCGTGGTCAATTAAGGTCAAATTGGAGTTTTTCTTTCTGTTTAAAGACTAAGGAGTCGTGGCATTTTCGTAGCTTGAGATTGGACAGTATATACAAGGTATGTGAGGCTATCCCTTTCCTTCTTTTGCACGACTTCGATTCTGCGTAATGTAATGAACGAGCTTCCAAAGATACTCAACTCTTAGAGGCTAGCAGTACTTACATTGTTTCCCTTCTTATGGAACGATTGATGTTGATGTTACTTCTATTATTCTTATGTTATCAATGTTGTTGGTACTTCCTGATTCTTATAAGATTCTTGACGAGGATTTAGTCCTAATAACGGTACGGAGGATAGCGACCTTACGTCACTCCGAAAAGTTCAAAATATGATTCTAATGAGTCCAGCACACATCATATATATGTATCTACTTTACTCTATCGAGCTGCGCAATAGCCGGCCGAGTACGGCACCACTGATCAGTTGGGTTTTACCGAGCTCCACGTGGCCGGGAACGATTCTACTGAGCCTTATGATGGCCGGGTACACTTTTACCAAGCCTATTAGGGCCGGGTAAGATATGATGATAATGATTCCCACAGAGGCGTATGTTTTAAAAGTTTATATATATATATATATATATGTGTGTGTGTGTGTGTGTGTGTGTGTGTGCGTGTGTGTGTGTGTTATAGGTTGTATAGTCTCTATCCTTTACATTATTGTTCTTACTTATGCTTTCCTGCCTTACATACTCAGTACTTTATTCGTACTGACGTCCTTTTATTTTTTGACGATGCATGTCGTGATGCAGGTCCTGATAGACAAGTAGGCGAAGCTCCCTCACCATAGTAGGCTGCCAGTTCAGTGGTTATTGGCGAGATCCCTTCTCCGGACTTCCCGTGGTCTTGGTATGTATTCTTGTTATAAACGTTATGGGTATGTTGGGGCCTTGTTCCGACAATGTTTCAGCACTTATGTTCCTTTAGAGGCTCATAGATAGGTGTGACTCATGTATAGTTTGGATTGCCTTGTCGATTAATTTTTGTTGTATAGTCTTTTATGGTAGCTTGTCAGCTCGTACCTTATACGTAACCTCCTGTCAGCCTTGTCGGCCCATGATATATATGTTCATGCCATTATCTGTCATTGTTGGTTGTTTAGGATTCACGTCTACCATTTATACCGATCTCATCGGCGCTTATAGATAATAAGAAAAGTTAGATAAAATGTGCGTTGGTGCTCGACAAGTATGGCCCGGATACTAGTCATGGCCTTCCAGTTTTGATCGTGAGAGTTATATTATATATGCTGGATTTGTGTTTAACATGACATGGGAAATATTGAAGGCCATCACCAAGCTTGAAGTAACATGTGAAGTTTATTGAGCAGCCACTACCGAAAATTTCAGTAAGCAGGTATTTATGCTTGTGTGTGAATTAAATTTGACAGATATTGTTCTGCAAAGTATGGGAAGTCCAACTATAAATAAGTTGCTAGGAATATGGCCAATAAGTCCTTTTATATGCGATATTTACTTAAAAGGTTTAACTTATGTGTACTAATAATGTAAAGAAATTGTCGTTTTGTGTAGATACATGCAATCTCTTGCATTTATTTTATGGTCATAAAATCAGCTAAGATGTCAATTGGATACCCTACTTAGAATCAACAAGTGAGGGACATCGATACTGACACAAAGATGTGAAAGTTTCTTCAGACAAATAAGATCAACTAATATCCTTGCATTAGGATTTTGAGGAAGTGGCCAAGGATGATGTGATCTTGTAGAACTTTGGGCCAGCGTGTTTGGCACCAAGTCGTGGAGTTGCACGTCGAAATGGCACTAAGTAGCCACTCAAAAGGGCTGCTATTTAGGAATTAGCCAGTGTGTTCTGAATTTTAATTTTTCAGGACATATTGTTCTGAATTATCCTGAAGTTAAGATTTACAGATAAAAATTTCAGGACAAACTAAATACTGACTAATCTTAAAATAATATCCCTGAAAATAATTATCTGTGCACTTGCTCGGAGTTGCACTGGCTTCGACTAGCATTAGCCCACTTCTAACGTTAGCCTAGTAGTTTTATGGTAAAGATTAATAAGTGGTAAACACACAAAACGTCAAAAATGGCAGGTAAGAAGTCGATTAGTCCATTGGAATCATTCTTTACTCATTTCGCATCTCTCCTATCTTGTTTTTGTTTATTATGTTGACGAACACCTGACAGTCTATGCTTGGAGTAGGTTTCACGCACCAACCATTTATCTGCTTTGAAAGCTGGAAGGGGACTTTGATATTTTTCAGTAAATACAAATAATATTAAAACCCCGTAAAGAGACAGATTCCACAATCTCTAGAGTCTAGAGAACGTCTACCACATGCTACACGGCGTTTTCGTACATCCCAAAGATATTGTTTTCCAGAAGATGAACAAGTGCAATTATTCGTCCCTCAACCAGAAATTTGCCAAATCATAGCTATGGTAATTGGTCCATACTAAGCAGTGGTGGCACTTGATCGGGGCGGAGATAGAGTCACAGTCTAATAGCTTTGATTTAAATTTTGAATTTATATTAAAAAATATATTTAATATATATAAATAATTTATTTCGAATTTAAATTCTTGTATTCACCTCTGTTTTAATAGCGGTCGAAGAGAACACTACACTACAACGTGCAATGCTTGAAAAAGATTTGGCAATTTGGCCATAGGAGTATTCTCTCTTTTTTTGGGTGATACTTATATCCCCGAGTTTGCTTGAAAAATTAAATACCTTCAACTTAAATAATTATTATTAAAATCAAATACCTTCAACTTGAATAATTATTACTCTCATTCTTTTTTCCGACACAATGATGTATTTTACTCTTGACATTTCAGTCCCCATATATAAAAACCTTTCTATATTATTTAGATATTTTTATGTAAATATTTTATTCATAATATAAATAATATTATATCTTATTATATAATTTAATTTAAGTTCATTAACTTTATATATAGAATAATCATGGTATGAATTCATTACAAAATCTGCCGCCACTTTTTATTATTTTAATATTACGTATTTAAGAATTTAAGATGCATATAATATATGTTGGTGTGCGTATGCGTGATTTTAAGTTCCATTGCTTCTATTATTCTCCATTGTGTATATAAATTTTTGAGTTTTGATTATTACTAGTGAAATTTTTTTAAGTTGTAATTAAAATTCATGTAAAGTATTAACCATTAGAAATTTGTTATAAAATCTACCGCTCTACTTTCCATCTATTATTTTCTTATTTCTTGCATTGCATAATTTATAAAAAAAAATTTACTCTCTTTATTTTTAATATCGTAAATAGATTGCATTTTGATTGCAATTAGTAGAACTACTGATACGAGCAAATTATTTATTATATATATAAATAATATATTTATATATTTAAATATTTTAATAATTTTCATGTAATTTACTGTATAAGCTCGTCAATATTTATGATTTACCAAAATTTGGGCGTGGGGAGCGCAGAAGTTCTTTTTAAATTGGAACACAAGAATGGGGGGCCCTTGTTGTTTGAAACTCTAGTTAGACCACGTGACGAATGCGATGACCTCTAGGTAGGCCATTCAGAAAAATCTCGAATATTACCGATCTCCAATGGACCACAGCACTACTCGTACATAAAAAATGTCCGAAAAATAAAGGCATCCAAGTCTATAAATAGGAGGTGT
Organism: Nicotiana obtusifolia; assembly: GCA_002018475.1. Classification (NCBI taxonomy): domain Eukaryota; kingdom Viridiplantae; phylum Streptophyta; class Magnoliopsida; order Solanales; family Solanaceae; genus Nicotiana; species Nicotiana obtusifolia. The sequence continues at coordinate 44,881 of MCJB01048141.1, read as the reverse complement.
ATTACTAGCAATCAGTATTATCTATTCTGAATTTCATATTCTTCTTCTTCTTCTTCTCACCTGCTTTTCATAACAATGGCGAACGAAGAGGTGACTCTCTTGGATTTCTGGCCTAGCATGTTTGGCATGAGGCTCAGGATTGCATTAGCTGAAAAGGAAATAAAGTATGAGTACAAAGAAGAGGACTTGAGGAACAAAAGCCCTTTGCTTTTACAAATGAATCCAATCCACAAGAAAATCCCAGTGTTGATTCACAATGGAAAACCCATTTGTGAGTCTATTATTGCAGTTGAGTACATTGAAGAAGTTTGGGAAGACAAAGCTCCTAATTTGCTCCCTTCTGATCCTTATGACAGAGCTCAAGCTAGGTTCTGGGCTGATTACATTGACAAGAAGGTACAATCTTTGCCTTTCCCTTTTTTTCTTTAACATTTGTACTGGCTATGATTCTTTAGCTGATTCCAACTAATTTTGAAATGGGTTTATAAAGATTTTCTTACACTGTAGTGGGTTTAACATGTAATCGTAGTTAGTTATCATGTATTGTAATGTCTATTATAAAGATTACTTGTAATTACCTTGAAAATGACATGATTGTATAAATCTTTTTACACTATCGGTACATAAAATCATAAACAATTTCTTGATATTGAGGCATTGTTGTCTTGTGTTGTATTGTTAGAGTTAGATGTTACCCTATTCTTTTTATATGTTTCTTAGTCAATCCTAACCTCATTAGTTAGTTGTCGGAGTTAAATTATACCTAAGGTCCATTTGGTTAGGTGTTAGCGTAGTACAGCCTCATTCCTATTTTTTTATTTTCAATGTTGGGCTCTAATGTTATTTTGTCTAAGTTACATATGTCCTGTCCTAGGCGTATGAGGGTGTTCAAGGGCGTACACATGAATTTTTGTAAGCGGTGTCGAACAGGAATAATAAATGTAATTACCATACTTTTGGACAAGAAATAGCCTTAGTCTATTAGTTTTGTTGAGTCTTGAAAAGGTCCCGAGTTTTATTCTACTTAATCACAATTTTTAACCACATAGGCTCTCTCAAATATTTGCAAAAAGAATGTGGTAGTTGAGGTTTGAATTTTGACCTCTTAGAGCAAAATCAAGCACATAATCAACGCACCAAGAAATAACTTATGTCAAATAGTGTCATTTTTTTCTACTTATCTATTTCCTCACAGTATTAAGTAATACATATAGTAAAATTTTCCGATGACGCGGTGTCGCGTGACACCGCTTCATCAAACGTGCATCCGCCCCTAGGGGTGTTAGAGTTTCGCATTGGCTAGGGCATGGAATGTTGTCTCATTATATAATCTTAGTCGATCTGCACGACATTAGCTAGCTTTTGGGGTGTGAACTGACAAAGACTTTTATCTTCGTTTTTTGTCGCAACAAGTGGTAACCTTTTCTTTTTCTAATTTGAGTTTGTTGAAATTTGCAGTTGTATGATTTTGGGAGGAAGTTATGGACAACAAAAGGAGAAGAACAAGAGGCAGCTAAGAAAGATTTCTTAGAATGCCTTAAGGTGCTGGAGGGAGCACTAGGAGACAAGCCTTACTTTGGAGGGGAAAGTTTTGGATTTGTGGATATTGCTCTGATTGGATACTACAGCTGGTTTTATGCCTATGAGACTTTTGGCAACTTCAGCACAGAGGCTGAGTGCCCAAAATTTGTGGCTTGGGCCAAGAGGTGCATGCAGAGGGAGAGTGTTGCTAAGTCTTTACCTGACCAACCTAAAGTCCTTGAGTTTGTAAAAGTGCTTAGGCAGAAGTTTGGACTTGAGTAAATATATGCAATTATGCACTATAATGTATTAAAAGAAGGCATTTAGTTGTGGTTTCTTGAGTTGAAGTTTCAGATTTGAAGTTTGTTTGGTGGTAGTGTCAGTCAGTCTACTTTTATGAGTAATAAAAGACTCTTAGTTGTGTCATGTTGAGCGTTGGCTGTTGTAGTGTATGTAATTCTGGAGGTTGTCCACTTTGTAGTGAGGAGTAATCATTTTTCCATTTGCATCATCTGTAATACCAAAAAATGATTCTACTCTATGCATGCATTTTGTTAATTCTTGTTAGTTCTGTTTTTAATTGTTTCGAACAGCAGAGGCTAATCTCACCTTTTACTTGTTTCAATCTACATCCAATGTCTTAGTAAGGATTCAAGAAGAATAGCCATTTCCTCCAGCAATTCATCAATTCATAGTCTAAATATAAGTAAAACTGTAATACAAACTGTTGGAGGCTCTAGCTTTGGATTCTCGAACATTGTATATTGCTATCACCGTATTCTGTAGCTGGTTTTATACTTAGGAGACCTGCAGTAACTTCAGCAAAGAGGTTGAATCCGCTGATAGGGAATTGGTTTCATCAGCCAGCAGAAAACGGAGGAGGCAGAGCACAAATTTAGTTGAACAATTAAGACCTGCTCTCTTACAATATAGGAATAAGTTATGTGACCAGCAGATACTCAAATAGTAATAACCTGTTCGAATAAATGAAGAGAGGAGAAGAAAACAGATACAAATAAGTCTCTTAATAACAAGCAAAACCTCCAAATATTACATTATTCACTGTATAAAATGCCAAGTAGTAAACAGTATTTTACTACTTGCTACATAAAGCAGGCCAATCAACACAAACACAACCTTTCATGTTTCCTCTCTTTTTAGAAAACATAGTTCGAACAAGAAACAACAAGTTCACTTGATTGCAGAACTCACTCTAGATCCGTCTTTTGTGTTTTAGGCAATGCCCCACTTTTGTCTCGCCATCACAATAAAATCATAGACTTTGACAGGGTCCACGAGAGACTTTGAGACACTCTCCTTTTGCATACACCTCTTAGCCCATGCCACAATCTTAGGACACTCTGCCTCTATGCTAAAATTGCCAAATTTCTCATAAGCAGGGAACCAGCTATAGTAAGGCATAAGGGCCATATCCACAAATTCAAAACTTTCTCCTCCCAAGTATGGCTTGTCTCCTAACTCCCCTTCCAACAATTTCAGGCACTCTATAAATTCTTTGTTGGCTGTCTCTTGGTCCTCCACTTTTGATGTCCACATTTTCTTTCCACTCTCATAAATCTGCATCCTCCCAAACAAAGAAAAAAGCTTAAATATTTTCAATCAAATTTAGCTCATAAAAATATAACCCTCCAAAATTTCAATGTGCACATGTTTGGATGATTTCGTTTGGACATATATATTCATTAGCGGGTCTTGAACCAACCAAATTGACTTGTGAAAAGAACTTATCAAAACACACAAAAAATAATTTTTTTGGTTATGGTTAGTTAGATATAGCCATGATGAAATGTGAGCACGTGATTTTTGCCACACCCAGAATATTCCTATAAAAGTCAAAAATAGATTTTTAAATTATTATTCGCTATTTTTAGGAATTTTAGTAGATTTTAATTACTTACATTTTCTTGCTTGTTTAACTTTTAATTAATTAAACCATGAATATACCAAAATATCATAAATTACATTTAGGATTTGTTTTTATATTTTTAGAATTAAATTAGTAGTTATTTGTTTTATAAAAATTGGGAAATCACGAAAATAGTTCATTTTTTACATTTTTCTTAATCCTTAAGCTTTAATTATTAGAATTAAGTGTTATTATAATTTTTATAATCAGTTAAGTAGCTTAAATTCATATTTAGATAATTTAGGATTTTTAATTATTAGGACTCTTAGTTTTAAAAAAAAATAAAAAGAGAAAATTAAAAGCACAAGAAATTGAAAAATGAAACAAAAGAGAAAAAGAAATCGGACTGGGCTGCTTTAAATTAAACAAGCCCAAATTGTAATGGATAGGAACCAGCCCAGACCCAATTCCCCCTAAAATCTAAACGACATCGTTTGGGTAAGTGGTTGATCTGAGCCGTTGATATCAGATGATCCAACGGCTCACAACTCATCCCCCTTTGCCTATATAAGTGTCCGAATTTCTCCCTCCCCCCCCCCATTTCATCTTCTCCAACAGACCCATCCGAAACCCCAGCCGCCCTAAAAACTCAACTGAAGAACTCGGTGGTTTACCACCCCCAAACCACCCCCAAATCAACCCAAAATCATACCCAAGAACCGTCGTCGTCCCCTCACCCCAAATCCCTACTCCATTTCAGCCGAAACCCCCTGAAATCTCTTCAATTTCAGATCGAAAGTTGAAACCCTACAAGCTTCGAAACTTCTAAATCGAAGTTTCTTGAGTCGATTAAAGCCAAGATCGACTTTATCCGTGCGTTCTCAACAAGAACACACGGTTAAAGTCAAGCTTGGCTAAAAATCGAGATTTTTGAAAATGTTCAAGTCACCGGTCCGAGGTATTTCTTCATTTTTCTTTTTATATTTTTTTTTTAATTTTTATGTTTTTTGTTTCATTTTTTTTTGTTTTCAGTATCCTCATCTTCTACCCCTTTTTTAGTTTTTCCAGTTTTAATTTTTAATTTTTTTGTCAAAATCCATGTTTGCATGATAATATTTATGGTCTGTTTTCTTTTGTTCTTTGTTGTTTCACTTCCGTTGGGCTTAAAATGGTCGAGTCATCAAGACTCTGTGAAAGGCCATAGATAAAAATGTGTGTGTGTCTGAAATTTGGGCTATTAAAAATCAAAGCCCTAGAAGGAAAAGGGTCGGAATTGGATTTAGTTGTATTTGGGTCGGGTCGACTCGACCCGTGAGGTTTACAAAGTAAAAAATCAAGGTATTGAAGGGTTAATTTAGGTAATAGATATGAAGGGAATCTGTCAGTAAAAAACTAACATATTAAGAAGCTTCTAGGGGGTCTTAAAATGCAAATTAGATAAGTAAAATTAGGAAAAAGCTGGGCCAAAAGAGATAATTTCAGAAGAAATAACTGAAATGGACAGCTGTCCAAAAGTTTGTTAAGAAAAGATGCTTTTTCCCTCATGCACGGTGAACAGATTTTTTCCTATATACTCTCTGATTTTTGCATACTGTTACGGACACGGAAGGATATTCAGAAAATTCCCTTACTCTCACCTCATCTCTCCTATTGCACCACACAGGTACAAAAACACTAAAAAGCAGAATTAGAAGTCGAAAAAAAAAATCCTCTTTAAGATCTAAAATCTCAGTCCACAAACTATACTATATTGAAGTTGATTGAAGAAGGTATTCTGTATTGTTTCCTGGATTTTAAAACTGGTCTTTCATTCAGATTTGAAGCTGGTTTACAGTTGTTGTTTTTGCTTGGGTTTGCTGAGTTTCGTTCTTCAAGTTCTTTGCCTTCATTTAACTATTTCGGCTTATTCCAAGTCTAGGTACACATCTATAAACCTATATATTTCTGACTTGTTGCATAATCGAACTCCTTTGCCTTCTTCTATGAAATTCAAATATACTGGTGCTTTCATGTGATGTTTATGCATAGCTTTTGGTATATATTTGTCGTTTGAGTTGATATTTGAGTGTGAGTCTGTCTCTATCTGTCATACATGATCTGTGGAGTTTAGTCTGAAACTTGTTATCAATTTGAAAAGAAAAACAAATGATTTCACATTATGGCTAACTATAAATACTGAGCAGATTCATGAAGATTTGAGTTTGAGCTCATTTGATTGAAGCTTCTCATGAGTTGTATGTTTCAGATTCTCAGAAATACCAAGCTCTAAGAGTTGTTAATGGATTTTCTTTTAAAAGTTGCGATGCTGATATAGTTAATTGATTCTGAGACCTGGACTGGTTATGTATTGAGTTTATTTGATAGTTATTTCATCTTGTGACAGTACATGAAGGTTAATAGTTATTTATTTTGTGATAGTACATGAGGGTCTAGGCAAAATCATCCCATTCATCACTAGATTGCAGGATTATTGTTTTAGGATTTAAATGTAATTAAACCAGTTGTTACTGTTGAAGCTAGTTCGTTTTTTTTTTTCTGTTATGGTAAAATGATGATGAATTAGTCCTCTTTGTCTCTTTTGTAATAATATATGACATTATGTGGCGATGAATGTGCGTCTGGAATCACTATGCCTGTCGTTCCTAAAGGTAGTTGGGCCTAAAAGGATGGGCCAGCACAGGAGCAGAACTGGATTGAAGGGATAAAAGCTTTGGAACCTTAGCTGGTTCCAATATCAGGCCCATCCAGTGGCCTACAGTGTGGCCTGGTCCTCAAAAGATCAAATGATGCCTTAGGCTTCAATTCGAAGCACAATTGTAGGCCACTCCTAAAGATGGTGCCTTTTTAGTAATGCACATAAGTGGTAATTTGCCAAATCTGGTTCCTCAAGGTTTCTTATACTTGTCATAAAACAGACCACTAGTGGTCTCAAAGTTCATACGACCTTTCAAACAAATATCTATAATATATTGTTTTGCGATTACCTCAAACTAGTTTAGGAATGTGAGCGCATGATTTTTTTGAAACAATTTGAGGTGCGCCGCGCCAGATACAATTTTAAAATGCATGGCCCTCATTAATCAATATTAAAATCATTAGAAAACCGAGGTGTGCTATTCAGTGAATTTTCATGGCCCTCGAAAAGTTGAAAACGCGTAGTTGCTTTAGGCGCGTTATTTTAATAATTCACTTTCCTAAATTCGGGTGCGCATTTATGCGACCCAAATTCAAATCTCAGCGTTAAATAAAATATGTTATGGATTATGGGTGCATTTATATGACGTGGTTCATGACATATTTTAAATAACGTTGCAATTCTCCAATAATTAAACAAAAGCGATTAAAGATAGAATGTACCATAGCTAGAAACATGTACTAAAATCAGATAATAAGCCGATTATAATAGTTGAGCGACCTTGCTAGAACCACAGAATCCGAGGGTGCCTAACACCTTCCCTCGGGTTAGCAAAATTCCTTACTCAGAATTTCTGGTTCGCAGACTTCACAAGGAAGGTCGAAATTTTCCTCGATTTGGGATTAAAAACAAACCGGTGACTTGGGACACCAAATTTACTATCTGAGCAAGAAGTTCACCAATTATGAAGCCAAGTACACGTTGCTGGAAAGAACTTGCTGTGCTTTAACTTGGGTCGCCCAGAAGTTGAGGCATTATTTGCAAGCATACACCACCTACCTCATAACCAGGTTGGATCCTCTAAAGTACATATTCCAGAAGCCAATGCCCACCGGTAGGTTAGCAAAATGGCAGATCCTGCTCACAGAATTTGACATAGTCTATGTCACTCGCACGACAATGAAAGCTCAGGCGTTAGCAGATCATCTGGCTGAAAATTCGGTCGATGATGAGTACCAACCTTTGAACACTTACTTCCCGGACGAGGAGGTAAATTCAATTGAGGCAATATCCGAAGACACCAATACTTGGAAAATGTTCTTCGATGGAGCGGTAAACGCAAAAGGTGTTGGAATTGGGGAAATCTTGATCTCACCTGATGGTCAGCATTATCCGGCCACAGCTAGGCTTCGGTTTTTCTATACAAACAACACCGTCGAGTATGAAGCCTGCATTATGGGTATGAATAGGGCAATCGCCCAAGATGTCAAAAAATTGTTAATCATGGGAGAGTCGGACCTGATTATCCGGCAAGCTCAAGGAGAATGGGAGACCCGAGATGTCAAGCTTATTCCATATAGGCAACATGTGAAAGATCTGAGCAGACGATTCGAGTCGATAGAGTTTAGGTACATCCCACGTTGTCTCAACGAATTAGCCGATGCACTCGCTACTTTGGCCTCGATGCTGCCCTACCTAGGCAATGCCCACATTGATCCTTTGGAGATCCAAATCCGTGAAAGGCATGGCTATTGTAATACGGTTGAAGCAGAACCAAGTGTTCAACCATGGTATCATGACATCAAGAGGTTTCTGAAAACCAAAGAATACCCAGATCAAGCTAGCGGAGACCAAAAGAGAACCATCAGACGACATGCAAGTGGTTTCTTTTGAAGCGGTGATGTCTTATACAAAAGGACTCCGGATCTCAATTTGTTAAGATGTGTTGATGCCGAAGAGGCTGGAAAAATCATGCATGAAGTACACGCAGGAGTGTGCGGACCCCACATGAACGAGTATGTTTTGGCAAAGAAAATCCTCCGAGCAGGCTACTATTGGATGACCATGGAGAAAGACTGTTTCACTTTTGTTCGGAAATGTCATCAATGTCAGGTGCACGGCGATTCGATTCATGCTCCTCCCACAGAACTACATCCCATGTCATCACCTTGGCCATTTGTTGCCTGGGGCATGGACGTTATTGGGCCGATCGAGCCAAAAGCCTCAAACGGGCACAGATTCATATTGGTCGCCATCGACTACTTCACAAAATGGGTTGAAGCAATTACTCTCAAATCTGTTACCAAAAAAGCTGTGGTGGATTTCGTGCATTCCAATCTTATCTGCCGTTTCGGTATCCCTAAGACCATCATCACAGATAACGCTGCAAACCTGAATAGTCATTTGATAAGAGAAATATACGAACAATTCAAGATAACGCATAGGAACTCTACTCCATATCGGCCTAAAGCCAATGGTGCCGTGGAAGCAGCAAACAAGAACATCAAAAAGATTTTGAGGAAAATGATTCAAAGCTCCGGGCAGTGGCATGAAAAGCTGCCGTTTGCATTGTTAGGGTACCGTACTACTGTGCGCACATCGATCGGAGCAACCCCATATCTTTTAGTTTATGGAACTGAAGCCGTGATACCTGCGGAAGTTGAAATTCCTCCCCCCCCCGGATCATTGTTGAAGCTGAAATTGAAGACAGTGAGTGGGTAAAAACCCGCCTGGAACAGTAAACCCTGATTGATGAAAAGCGAATGGCCGCAGTCTGCCACGGGCAGTTGTACCAACAAAGAATGGCCCGTGCCTACAACAAGAAAGTACGGCCCAGAAAGTTTGAAGTAGGGCAACTCGTTTTAAGGCGTATTCTTCCCCATCATCAGGAAGCAAAAGGAAAATTCGCTCCTAATTGGAAAGGCTCATATATCATTAGAAAGATATTGCCAAGAGGAGCACTGTACTTGGGAGACATTGAAGGAAATGATCCCGAAGCAGTTGAATTCGGATGCAGTCAAAAGGTACAATGTGTAACCTTTTCGATTGGAATGACGAAGGCTTTCATTCTCGCTACCCCAAACACTCCAATCCTTTGCTAACCCTTTGAGCCGGTTATTCTTCTTTGATTACCCTCTTTGGAACTCGAAAGCATCACTGGAAAGTTTAGTTGAAAGACAAGAAAAGAAAGATTAAAAAAAACAAAAAAACAAAAAAAAAACCAAAAACAAATGTCGCCTGAACTACGTCTGACTTGATTCCGAAAGGATACGTAGGCAGCCTCTCCTTGAGGTTCAGTCACACCAAAATAAAAATCCAAATTTTTCCAAAGTGAAACTGCGACAGATGTTATAACGGTTCGGTAGTGTTTCGCCTGAAATGTTCCAAAGTTGTAATCCAATCAAAACTCTCTTTACCAAATCCTGTTCAAGTCTTTCCGATCAATCGGTGAAAGGTTTCCAAAATCAGAGAATGCATTCAAAATGAGAGAAATAAAACGAGAGAGTCTTATTGGTGAAAATCCACACGCATCGTAAGGCGATGTAAGCAGAGAAACTAAAATGAGAGAGTCTTGTTAGTGAAAACTCGCAAAGAGCACTGCAAGGCGACGGTGAGAAGAGAAATGAGAGAGATCAATTGGCGAAAACCCGCAAAGGGCGCCATTGATCGAAAAGCAGGAATCCTCGCCACTATTGGTACTAAAAGAGTCCTGGCAAGGTTTCTCGGTTTCAGAATACGGATCATGATGGGTTTATGAGAAGTTGGATAGTTGCGCAGATCAGGTATCCAGTCCAAGAAGCATGTCATGTCTATGCGAAGTCTGCATGCACCCCAGATAAGTCCTTCTTTTTTCCCCGAAAGGGACACTTTTCTAAACTCATTCTCTTGCCCTTTGTTTTCTTTTCTTTGAATCCCTTTTGGTCTAATTCTGCTTCCGAAACTAATACAAGGAAAAGGGGTCAAGATTGGTTTTACAGGGTCCCGCTTAATAAAAGCCAGATCCAAAAGAAGCACCAGCCTCTGCGAGTGCATCAAGTCGACCCCGACTGGCCATGATGGCTGATGCTCTGAAAGCCAAAGTTATGAAAAATGAAAAGAAATCCAAAAACAAAAGCCCCAGAGGCAAGAAAAAGTGAAAAGACCAAAGTCCCATATGGGCAAGCCGTTACAATAAATTTACGAAAAGCTGAGTCCTTTTGTTCAAGAAAGAGGTCAATCTTCAGAAAACCAAGCAAGAAGCAGAGGTTCTCACCAGAAGTTGGCCGGGATCGAGTGATCAGAATCATCAAGGCCACAAAACCAATCACCGCTTCAAACTAACAATTGCTCTTAGTTTGAAAACAGGAAATGGGTGCAATCCAAAGCGACCTTACAAGAAGCAGGTGTAACCAGAAGGAAACTGCACAAAGGCTAAAAAATAGCTTTGCAGTAATAATCAGAGGGAAGTTTCCTCCAAACTCTTTCCTGCATTATTTTGGACTTCTTTGGCATAACCCAAAGATCTTTATTTTCCTTTTTCCCCGGCATAATCCGTGGACTCCCCGGCATAACCCGCCGACCTCTTTGGCATAACCCAAAGACCTTTATTTTTCTGTTATCCCCCGCATAACCCGTGGACTCCCTGGCATAACCCAAGCACCTTTTGTTTTCTTTTACCCTGGCATAACCCAGGAACTCTTTTTTTTTTCCCCAGTAGAATCGACCGATAACATCCTCGGCATAACCCGAGAACCTTTCCTTTTCCAGCATAACTCGGTCGGCTTCCCAGCATAACCTGGCAATCCTTCCTTTATTTTACTGTTTTCAATAGAGAAATAGTTTAGCTTTTAGTTACAAATTTTTCCCAATGAAACTGGGGCAGGATAATTTTGTTCATTTGATTTGGTTTGGTGTCTGAGCAGGTTTTCCCTCGAGGCACAGGGTTCGAGATGACCAAAAGAATGAGTCTCAATCCAGAATAAAGAAAAGAAGAAAAGAACAAAAAGAAGCAAACTCAAATGCTTTAATGGACGAGGACGTGACCTGCTCAAAAAAAATATGATTGAAGTCATAAGCTTCGCATGTCCCGCCTTGATCCAAAAGCTGAAGAAAGAACCAGCACCTACAGATGACGAGCATCAGGATTCAGATCAAAGTCTGTCTCGAAAAACCAGCTAAGACTCAAGATCAAGCTTCAGGAGATTTTAGATAGGAATCTTGGAACTCATAGCGGATAGACGTAGCTAGTTTAGCTTTTTATTTTTTCATTTTTGGTATAATAAGGAGCGCAGCAAGCAGTAACAGCAGCAGCAATAGTAATCACAGCTTCCTGGTAATCCCAGCTACCAAAACTTCCAGAACTACACTGATCTGATTCCTTTGTAGCCAAGGATATGTAGGTAACCTTTGAAGCAAGGTTCGGTCAGACTATTTTCAAAAATGCTTCTCAAGGAGTTTCGGATAGGCAAATATCCTGCAGAATTGCTCATTTTATCTTTGCCCGAAAACCCTTCGTGTCTCCAAGCAAAGAGGGGCAGCTGTGAGCACGTGATTTTTGCCACACCCAGAATATTCCTATAAAAGTCAAAAATAGATTTTTTAATTATTGTTCGCTATTTTTAGGAATTTTAGTATATTTTAATTACTTACATTTTCTTGCTTGTTTAACTTTTAATTAATTAAACCATGAAAATACCAAAATATCATGCATTGCATTTAGGATTTATTTTTACATTTTTAGAATTAAATTAATAGTTATTTGTTTTATAAACATTGGGAAATCACGAAAATAGTTTATTTTTTACATTTTTCTTAATCTTTAAGCTTTAATTCTTAGAATTAAGTGTTATTATAATTTTTATAATCAGTTAAGTAGCTTAAATTCACATTTAGATAATTTAGGATTTTTAATTATTAGGACTCTTAGTTTTTAAAAAAAAATTAAAAGAGAAAATTAAAAGCACAAGAAATTGAAAAACAAAACAAAAGAGAAAAAGAAATCGGACTCGGCTGCTTTAAATTAAACAAGCCCAAATTGTAATGGATCGGAACCAGCCCAGACCCAATTCCCCCTAAAACCTAAACGACGTCGTTTGGGTAAGTGGTTGATCTGAGCCGTTGATCTCAGATGGTCCAACGGCTCACAACTCACCCCCCCTTTGCCTATATAAGTGTCCGA
>MCJB01048141.1:18468-32621 GCA_002018475.1 Nicotiana obtusifolia | reverse complement strand
CACCCCATTTCATCTTCTCCAACAGACCCATCCGAAACCCTAGCCGCCCTAAAAACTCCACTGAAGAACTCGGTGGTTTACAACCCCAAACCACCCCCAAATCCACCCAAAATCATACCCAAGAACCGTCTTTGTCCCCTCACCCCAAATCCCTACTCCATTTCAGCCGAAACCCCCTGAAATCTCTTCAATTTTAGATCGAAAGTTGAAACCCTATAAGCTTCGGAACTTCTAAATCGAAGTTTCTTGAGTCGATTAAAGCCAAGATTGACTTTATCCATGTGTTCTCAACAAGAACACACGGTTAAAGTCAAGCTTGGCTAAAAATCGAAATTTTTGAAGATGTTCAAGTCACCGGTCCGAGGTATTTCTTCATTTTTCTTTTTATATTTTTTATTTTTTAATTTTTCTGTTTTTTGTTTCATTTTTTTTGTTGTTTTCAGTATCTTCATCTTCTACCCCTTCTTTAGTTTTTCCAGTTTTAATTTTTAATTTTTTTGTCAAAATCCATGTTTGCATGATAATATTTATGGTCTGTTTTCTTTTGTTCTTTGTTGTTTCACTTCCGTTGGGCTTAAAATGGTCGAGTCATCAAGACTCTGTGAAAGGCCATAAATAAAAATGTGTGTGTATCTGAAATTTGGGCTTTTAAAAATCAAAGCCCTAGAAGGAAAAGGGTCGGAATTGGATTTAGTTGTATTTGGGTTGGGTCGACGTTGGAATTTGAATTTGAAAACCAAAATGCCTGTTATAGTTGTAATATTTCATTTTAATTGAATAATTAATATTCAAGCAACAAGAAAAAATTCCCATTTTTTGTAAAAGTAAAATAAAATATATAAAATAGAAAATTCGATCAAAATAAAAGTCTCATTTCTCTTTCTGCTTTTTTATTTTATGTTTACCACCTTGCTGGACTAAAAAAAATAAGCTTTCGAGTATTCCACAATGCATTTTTATGTTATGATTTTAGTGGTTTTGACGAGCCGTATCTCTATCAAAACTCCTCCAGCAAAAGAAAAGATAGAACTTAATTCTGTAATTTAGTTATTAAAATGAACCCTCGTTTCCGAATCTCATCCCCCTCAGGAAAAAAGATCAACACTCTAATTTGGATGATTCTGTGACGACCCTATCTTATCCTATCTTGATTACCACAATTCCCCTGTTCGACAAAAGTTGCATTTGTATACAATAATCGAATTGTAGCGGGTATAGTTTAGTGGTAAAAGTGTGATTCGTTCTATTATCCCTTAAATAGTTAAAGGGTCCTTCGGTTTGATTCGTATTCCGATCAAAAACTTTATTTCTTAAAAGGATTTAATCCTTTTCCTCTCAATGACAGATTCGAGAACAAATACACATTCTCATGATTTGTATCCAAGGGTCACTTAGACATTGAAAAATTGGATTATGAAATTGCGAAACATAATTTTGGAATTGGATCAATACTTCCAATTGAATAAGTATGAATAAAGGATCCATGGATGAAGATAGAAAGTTGATTTCTAATCGTAACTAAATCTTCAATTTCTTATTTGTAAAGAAGAAATTGAAGCAAAATAGCTATTAAACAATGACTTTGGTTTACTAGAGACATCAATATATTGTTTTAGCTCGGTGGAAACAAAATCCTTTTCCTCAGGATCCTATTAAATAGAAATAGAGAACGAAATAACTAGAAAGGTTGTTAGAATTCCCCTCTTCTAGAAGGATCATCTACAAAGCTATTCGTTTTATCTGTATTCAGACCAAAAGCTGACATAGATGTTATGGGTAGAATTCTTTTTTTTTTTTCGAATTTTGTTCACATCTTAGATCTATAAATTGACTCATCTCCATAAAGGAGCCGAATGAAACCAAAGTTTCATGTTCGGTTTTGAATTAGAGACGTTAAAAATAATGAATCGACGTCGACTATAACCCCTAGCCTTCCAAGCTAACGATGCGTGTTCGACTCCCGCTACCCACTCTATATCTATTTATTCTAGATATTTTAATCTATTCATTAAATCAAATTTAGTTTATTAGTATTAGTACATCATTGAATATACAATTCCAAAAATTCTTTCACATCCGATTCTTTCTGTTTTTTTTTTTCAAACAAAAAGTTCAAATACGAAAAAAAATCAGAATGAAAAGCGTCCATTGTCTAATGGATAGGACAGAGGTCTTCTAAACCTTTAGTATAGGTTCAAATCCTATTGGACGCAATTTATTTTCATATATATATTTTTTTTAGATTTCGATAACAAGAAAGACTGTTTGAATATTTGAATCCAAGACGCTTGATTCCTTTTTTTTATTTATTTATTAAGATTAAGACAAAAATGATCAATATTTCTTTATGCTTGTTCCTGAAGTATAAAACGGTCCATTTGTTCCTGAATAGCTTCTTTCAAAAGGGCTTCTGCTTCCTCGGTAAATGTCTTAGTAGAAGATATGATTTCTTGGAACTGAGGTTTATTAGTTTTTAAGTAAGTACGTAGCTCAACAAGAAATTTCCTTACGTGTCCAACTTCTAATGAATCAAGATAGCCGTTTGTTCAGGTGTAAATAGTCATTATCTGCTCTTCTACCGTGAGAGGAGCTGATAGGGATTGTTTAAGCAATTCACGTAATCGTTGACCTCTTGCCAATTGATTCTGAGTAGCTTTATCGAGATCAGAAGCAAATTGTGCAAAGGCTTCTAATTCTGCGAATTGTGCTAGTTCTAATTTTAATTTACCAGCTATTTGTTTCATGGCTTTTCTTTGAGCTGCGGACCCCACTCTAGAAACGGAGATACCCACATTAATAGCAAGTCTGATTCCAGAATTGAATAGGTCGACGGATAAGAAGATTTGTCTATAAGTAATGGAAATTACATTAGTAGGAATATAAACCGAAACATCTCCCGATTGGGTTTCAACTATTGGTAAGGCGGTCATGCTTCCTTCACCTAAACTAGAACTTAATTTAGTGGCTCTTTCCAAAAGGCGTGAATGCAAATAAAAAACATCTCCTGGATAAGCTTCACAACCGGGCGGTCTTTGTAATAGAAGAGACATTTGGCGATAAGCTTGCGCTTGTTTGGAGGGATCATCATAAATGATTAAAGTGTGCCGTTCACGATACATAAAATATTCAGCCAGAGCTGCTCCTGTATAAGGAGCAAGGTATTGTAATGTAGCAGGGGAATCTGCCGTTTCGGCTACCACAATAGTGTATTCCATCGCTCCCCTTTCCTGCAAGTAGTTACGACCTGGGACACAGAAGATGCTTTTTGCCCAATAGCTACATAAACACATATTGATTACATTTTGACCTTGTTGATTAAGGATCGTATCTGTGGCTACTGCTGTTTTACCGGTCTGTCTGTCCCCAATAATTAATTCTCGCTGACCACGTCCTATAGGGATCATCGAATCAATAGCAATAAGCCCGGTTTGAAGAGGCTCATATACGGAACGGCGCGAAATAATACCCGGAGTGGCAAATTCGATTAATCGAAATTCAGAAGCTGAAATTTCACCTCTACCATCAATAGGTTTAGCCAGGGCATTTATAACACGACCCAAATAAGCCTCACTCACGGGTATCTGAGCAATTCTTCCCGTTGCTTTTACAGAACTTCCTTCTTGTATCAACAAACCATCGCCCATTAATACAACACCAACATTATTTGATTCCAAATTCAGAGCAATGCCTATTGTACCCTCTTCAAATTTGACTAATTCACCCGCCATTACTTCCTCAAGACCGTGAATACGAGCAATGCCCTCGCCTACTTGAAGTACGGTACCGGTATTTACAATCTTTACTTCTCTATTATATTGTTCAATACGTTCACAAATAGTATTACTAATTTCGTCAGCTCGAATGGTTACCATGATTCTTTCTTTATTATTTTTTGAAAGAAAAAAATAATACCTACAGTAGAAAGACTAATCAGTTATTTCTTTCATTGTTCCCAACATGCCAATATTGGCACTAATGGTACGTAAATGTAACTCATTGTTCAAATAACTATTCAGAGTTCCTAGAGCTCCTCGTAAGGCTTGTTGGAACACCCGTTGTCGGACTTGATTAATCGCCCTTTATTGTTCAAGCTGAATTGTTTCGTTTTTGTAATTTTCTAATTGTTCCAAAGTCTTATAAGTTGAATTAATCAAATTCAATTTTTCTCGTTCTATTTCGAAGTATCCATTCACTCGAAACTGCTCGGCTTTGATTTCTACTTTCCGTAAGCGAGAACGAGCTTTTTCGAGTTGTTCAATAGCCCCTCCACGCAGTTCTTCTGAATTTCAAATAGTATTCAAGATCCTCTATTTTCGATTATCTAATAAATCACTTAATGAAAGTAGATTATTTTTCCATTCCTTTCCAAAATTCCATAATCCCTTCCCGAACCAAACATGAATCTTTCGATTCATTTGGCTCTCACGCTCAATTACTTAAGGTAAATTCTCATATCTATTCTTATGAATGTAATGAGCCTATCTTCTCTTCTTTGTTCATATTCCAAAAAGATATCGAAACTAATGTAAGACCAAAATATTTGGAGGACTCTTCTGACAAAATAAAAAATATGTAATTGTCAGCAAAGTTGTTTTTTTTTTTTTTCAAATCCAAAAAGCTCTTCTTACTTAGAATAGGTCGTCGATTCAGCATTAGATAAAGGGGGTAAAATCCCCGTTTTTACAATTTACAATAAGCGGTTCAAATCATTTTATCAATATGAGTATCCTATATCGATAAAATATTTATTTTGAAACCACCTCTATATTAACATAGTGGTAGAAAGAGTACCATACTACGTCTAGACTTCAAACAGTTTGTTTTAACCATGTTAACAGTTCCACATTATTGGTTAATAGAGAATCAAAATAGATTTACCAGTGAATCGCGAAATGCTATGGTTCTTACATATAATTTCTGAATTTATTCAGAAGTAATTCGCAAGATCATGCACCTCTCTTTCCTAGTTATAACGGAAAAGGGTACAGCTGGGTGGTCCAGCCTATTCTTGAAATAAACAACCCGCACACTCTCCTTTTCCAAAAAAAATCAATACGCCAAGCACTACACTTAGATTTATTGGATTTGTTGCTAAAATATCAGTATTAAACCCGAAACTCCCGGCAGATGGCCAGTGGCCCAAAGAAACGAAAGAATCGGTTACGTTTTTCATATGATCTCCTCTTATAGATAGACTAAAAAATCGAACAGAGTTCTTTTGTAGCACTTCGCCCCTCTTTTTATTTATTCTTTTATTTTTTCTGAAATTGAGTCAAAAAATAAAAAATATTCGAGTTAGTTATAAATTATGAACTAATGAACTAGCCCTTTTATTGGTTATTGGAACACTAACACTTACTAAAAAGAGTTTCCCTTGGTCTATGAACGGGAAGGATGAAAGCGAGTCAATATGTTAATTCCTCATCCGCAAATCAGCCCTTCCCGTAGGTTCTTTTCTCAAAGAATAAAGAATTGGAGGAGGGAAATCTTGATAGAATTTGAAAAAGCAAACGACAAGTCGAAGGCAATAAAATATGAAAAATGTATTTATTTTTCATATTTCTAAGCTAAGATTAAACAAAAGGATTCGCAAATAAAAGTGCTAATGCTACAACCAGTCCATAAATTGTTAAAGCTTCCATAAAAGCTAGACTAAGCAATAGCGTACCTCGTATTTTTCCCTCTGCCTCAGGCTGTCTCGCGATACCCTCTACAGCTTGACCCGCAGCAGTCCCTTGACCAACTCCAGGTCCAATAGAAGCAAGCCCTACGGCCAATCCAGCAACAATAACGGAAGCGGCAGAAATCAGTGGATTCATGATAAGTTCCTTGTACCAAAAAAAATAAATGGTTAATGATACAATCAATCAATGAGTTATGACTTAATTATTCCCTCTCTAGGATTCATCCAGTCGAAGTAACTAAATTATTCCCTCGCTAGGACTCATCCAGTCGAAGTAACTAAGAACTTCGGATTGAAGTAATAAGATTATTGAACCCATACGACTTTCGTTCTTCCATTTCTTGGTTCGAACTGTTAGTTGAATTATTTCTTGATTTCATCCGTTTATTCATTCATTTCACAGTCACAAGGGGCCGGAAGGACTTCTAGTCTATTAGAATCCCCTAGAGTAGTAAAATATATCTTTAGTTCATTTCATATATAACTAGCACTAGTCAATATCTAATATCACATATACATGTCTTTCTTCCATAACGTAAACCAAGCATTCATCTTAGATTCAATCCTATTCGAGAATCAAGCGTCAAAACATCTAGAAGGGTTGGCTTATAGTTATTCAATTACAGATACCTCCCTCTCCTAACCGGCCCTTTCTAATATACTAAAAAAAAACCCTTTTTTGTAAATTCTTTTGAACCTTACCTTTTCTTATTATTCCCCCTAGATAAATCTAAATGGACAAATTGATTAGTCCGAATAATTCCATATGTATAGAAATATCATTATTTGATTGCACTAAGTTCATGCAATTTATTAATAAAAATGAATAATTTATTTATTAATTATTAATATTTTGGTCAATCGTCAACTGAAAGGAAAATCGTTTTGCCCTTTTTTATTTAATTTAATTTAATTACACGTCGTAAACCTATACAACAAGAATTTTAATTACTGACAAAAATTCTTATATTCAAATTGTTTCAACAATGAATTAATAATGAGATGGACTAAGCAATCTAAAGTGAATATTCATTGAGACGAAGTATGATATTAAGTGAAGGAAAGGGGAATTTTAGGAAAAAGATCTTCTTTTTAGATCTTTTTCCCCTTACTCTTTAATATCATCGTGATTTTTTTGCTATCACCCTAGGTCGTATATAAAATAGTTGTATATTTAGATTCCCCTATTCTATTCCCTAAGTTAAGTATATCTCTTGAGCCACCCACTATATTTATACATTGCTTTGGGCTAAGCTAAATAAGACTATTTCAATGATGGCCCTCCATGGATTCACCTATATAAGTCGCGGCTAAAGTTGCAAAATATAAGAGCTTGAATACCACTTGTAAATAATCCAAGGAGCATGACAGGTATAGGAACTACTAAAGGTACTAAAAAAACAAGAACAACAACTACTAATTCATCAGCTAAGATATGCAGTCGGAAACTAAGTGATAAAGGTTTTGTGAAATCTTCTAAGATGTTAATGGGTAAAAGGATTGGGGTTGGTTGAATATATTTTCTGAAATAACCTAATCCTTTTTTTGTAAGACCCGCATAGAAATATGCCACTGATGTGAGTAAAGCCAAAGCAACAGTAGTATTTATATCATTCGTGGGTGCGGCTAACTCCTCATGAGGTAATTGTATGATTTTCCAAGGTAAAAGAGCTCCGGACCAATTAGAAACAAAAGTAAATAAAAACATAGTGCGAATAAAAGGAACCTAGGGCCCATATTCTTTGCCAATTTGAGTTTTACTCACATCTCGAATAAATTCAAGAACATATTCGAAGAAATTCTGACCCCCGGTCGGAAATGGTTTGTGGGTTCCGAACAGCTATAGTGGCTGAACCTAATAAGATAGCAATTACAACCCAAGAAGTAATAAGTACTTGGCCATGTACTTGGAAACCCCCTATTTGCCAATAGAAATGTTGGCCTACTTCCACACCGGATATATCGTATAACCCCTTTAGAGTATTGATGGTACAATATGATAGAACATTCATATTGCCTTTCCCTCTGAAAAATTGAACTTTAAACAAATTTTTTTGATTCAACCATCTCTTTGTCTACTTGAATCGGATATTTTGAATACCAACTAAGATTAAGAATACTAATAAATCACATAATATCCCCATCTATTTTTATCTCTTTTTTTGAAATTAAGAAATAGTAAGCGATTCCATAAGGGGATTTCTGAAGTAAGTTATTTATCTTATTATGTTATTATTAATCAAGGATTTCTTATATAGTTAGAACGACCCTCACAAAGTTGAGTATTGTCCAACAAATTGTTTATCAATGACCGAAGAATATGAACTTTCTACTTATGATCGTCATGAATTGAATTATAATCAAATCGCTTTGGGTCGCTTACCAATGTCAGTAATTGATGATTATACAATTCGAACAATTTCGAATTTAGCTCAAATAAAAAATGAATAAACTCTAAATTCGAAAAAAATTCCAAATTACGAAGGTTTAGTTCGGATCTAAAAGAATGATATTTTTGCTTGGTCAATTCAAACTAGTGGTTGGTTAATGAGACTCCTAGCTTAATTTAGATTGAAAACAAAACGGATTTCTATATTATAGTTATAATAATGGTTTCAAAGTAGATAAATGATATCAAAAATTGATAGGTTTAAACTACTCGTTCGACGAATAAAGAATGTATAGTGGTCCAATAAAATAAAAGCATCTACGTCAATTCATACCCATTACAATTTCATTCAATTAACAATTAAGAAGTATCATAAAAAATTGAAAAACTTATTTTTTCCTGGTCAGGTCAATAAAGTCATGAAATTCTTTGTTTTTGATTTTTTTATAAAAAATGGATTTATCTGAACCAATACATGATTTTCTTTTAATCTTTCTATGATCGGGTCTTATATTAGGGGGTCTAGGAGTGGTATTACTTCCCAATCCAATTTATTCTTCCTTTTCCTTGGGATTGGTTCTTGTTTGTAAATCGTTATTCTATACTATATCTAACTCTTATTTTGTAGCTGCTGCGCAGCTACTTATTTATGTAGGAGCTATAAATGTTTTAATCATTTTTGCTGTGATGTTCATGAATGGTTCAGAATATTACAAAGATTTTCATCTTTGGACCGTAGGAGATGGAATTACTTCGATGGTTTGTATAAGTCTTTTTATTTCACTAATTACTACTATTTCAGATACGTCATGGTACGGGATTATTTGGACTACAAGATCAAACCAGATTATAGAGCAAGATTTTATAAGTAATAGTCAACAAATTGGAAATCATTTATCAACAGATTTTTTTCTTCCATTTGAACTGATTTCAATAATCCTTTTAGTTGCTTTAATAGGTGCAATTGCTGTAGCTCATCAATAAAAAATTTCTATTAAAACTTGGAATTCAAATAAAATTTTGTTCTATCTTATCACATTCATTTTCCTTCAATTCTATTTGAATTCCTGTTGTATAAATAGAAAGACTTTAGGTCAATCTAGTACCAATATATTTCTTTGTTCCATACTTGTTATATACTAGTCAATTAAATCGGTTGAATTGTTGTTCATATTGAAAGGAGTCGAGATTGATAAGGAGTTGTTTAATGATTCTCGAACATGTACTTGTTTTGAGTGCCTATTTATTTTCTATCGGGATCTATGGATTGATCACAAGTCGAAATATGGTTAGAGCCCTTATGTGTCTTGAACTTATATTGAATGCGGTTAATATAAATTTTGTAACATTATCTGAATTTTTTTATAATCGTCAATTAAAAGGAGATATTTTCTCAATTTTTGTTATAGCTATTGCAGCCGGTGAAGCAGCCATTGGACTGGCTATTGTTTCATCAATATACCGCAACAGAAAATCAACTCGTATCAACCAATCAAATTTGTTGAATAATTAGTATTAATCATCTAGATTCTAATATTGATAAATCGATTTTAATTAGCATGTTTGCTACGAAGGTGTGATCTTGATTGCAAAACATAAGAAATCAAAGTATTTTGGCCCTCTCTCATATCTCATAAACCAATCCAGAAGGCGGTTGATTAGAAAATTATGATAACTCATTGATTCATCTTGTCACGACCCGGATTTCCCATCCTCGGGAGTCGTGATGGCGCCTACTAGTGAAAGCTAGGCAAGCCAATCAACCGAATTATTTACCACGTTTTCATTCAAAAACAATTCAACTAAAACCAACCATAAATAAACAACACAATTTAACGAGCGAAATGCATAGAATATTTCAAATAAAATCTCTTTTACAACCTATCCAAGATCTGGTGTCACAGTTTCACAAACTGTCTAAGATTTACTACAAGTAAGGGTCTGAAAGAAATAAAGAAATGTTGTTTCTGGGACTACATAAAAGAAACAGATAAAATAGAAAGCAGGAGACTCCAAGGTCCGCGGACGCCTGCAGGACTACCTTAGGTCGCCTGATAATCAGAAGCCGGAAGCTCCTTACAGTCCAAAGCCTGCGGTACTGGGATCTGCACAAAAGAGTGCAGAGTGTAGTATCAGCACAACCGACCCCATGTGCTGGTAAGTGCCTGGCCTAACCCCGGCGAGGTAGTGACGAGGCTAGGACCAGACTCCAGATAAACCTGTGCAGTTATATATATATATATATACATCTACAGTAGAAAGATAGAAACGAATGAACCAATTAAGTGGGAAAAAGGGGAATATACTTCGGGATAACAGTTAAAACAACAGATCATAGATGAATAGTAAAAAAACTACAAATTAAATTCCAACACAAATCAAGAGAAAATTTCAGACAACTTTCACTTTCTGTCACATCCTGTTGTAGGCGTGCAACTCGACCCCATTTCCTTAAAATCCTGTTGCAGGCGTGCAACTCGACCCCATTTCCTTATAATCTGTGGTAGGCGTACCACCCGCTCCCATTTCATTATATCTTGTTGCAGGCGTGCAACCCCACCCCATTTTATTTCATCATTGTGGTAGGCGTACCACCCGCTCCCATTTCACAATATCTTGTGGCAGGCGTGCCACTCGACCCCATTTCATTATATCTTGTGGTAGGCGTACCACCCGACCCCATTTCAATATGTCCTGTTGCAGGCGTGCAACTCGACACCATTTCCTTATATCCTGTTGCAGGCGTGCAACTCGACCCCATTTCCTTAAATTTGTGGTAGGCGTACCACCCGCTCCCATCCCAATAGTCATCAAACAAATCACAAGAATTTCAGTAAGGAAACAAAACAATATCATAATTTCTCAGCAAGAGAACAATAACATCAAACAATCATCCATATACGACCCACGGTCATGCTTGACACCAACGTGGAGGTACTCGTCACCGTGCCTATACGTCGTACTTAAAGTAACAATTTAACAAATAGAACACGACTTCTAATCCCTCAAGCTAAGGTTAGAACGGACACTTCTCGCTTTGCAACTGAATTCAAGGTTCTGACAAACCTTTGCCTTGAAACTTTGCGTCCGAAGGCTTCAAATCTAGTCACAAATAATTTAATACACTCAATACACATAGTAGAAACTAATTCCATATGAATTTACAAATTTTCCGGATTAAAATCCGAAATTTAACTCAAAATTGCCAGTGGGGTCCACTTCTCGTAATCGTACAAAACCCACAAAATGTGATAACCCATTCCGATACGAGTTCAACCATATAAAATTTATCGAATTCCGACGCTGGATCGATCTCCAACCCTCAAATCTAAACTTAAGGCTTTTTCCACAATTTTCCCAACTTAAATCACCAATTAATTGCTAAAAACAGTGATGAACTGAGGAAATTCCTCAAAAATTTAGTTAGGAACACTTACCCCGTGATTACTCTTGAAAATCTCCCAATATTTGCTTCAAGATTCACCTCAATCCGAGTTCTATGGCCCCAAGTATGTTTAAGGTGACCAAGACTCTTCCTCTAAGAATTTGTCCATGAAAATCTCCTTTGATTAGGGTTTTGAGGTTGATTTATGGTGATTCTATGTGGTCTGCATTTCACCTTTGCGGTTCGCATTTTTGGTCGCATTTCTCGCCCCAAGTTCTGTCTCAGTTTGCGACATTCTGTGTCAAAATGCGGCAAAAATGCGACCAAAAAGCGGTCAGATCTGCGATCGCAGATCTTACATTTATGCAGATTTTTTTTCTCGACACGAAAATAGGCATAACTTTCTCATACAATGTCCAAATTGGACGATTCTTTTTGCTATGGCTCCGAAATTTCGATAAGGATCTAATGCTTCAATTAAAACTGAATTTGGAGTCAATTTGCATAATATTATACCACTTATTCTTGAAGGTACGACATCGACACCTTGAAATGCCAAAGTTAAATTCCATCAACCATCCAAAATCCATTCGAGACCCTCGGGATTTCAACCAAATACTCCAACATGTCCCATAACATTATTCAAACTTGTTCCAACCTTCGGAACGTTCAAATCAACATCATAACATCAAATTCGCATCGGATTCAAGCCTAAGGATCTCAAAATCTTCTAAATCGCTCTTTTGATCTAAACCCGACCAAACCACGTCCGAATGACCTGAAATTTTGCACACAAGTCATAAATCACATATCGAAGCTACAGCAACTTTCAGAATTCCATTCCGACCCTTGGATCAAAATCTCACCTATCAACCGGAAATCGCCAAAATTCTAACTTCACCAATTCAAGCCTAATTCTACTCGGGACCTCCGAAACAAATTCCGATTTCACTCCTAAGTCATAAATCATCTCCCGAACCTAATCGAATCATTGGAATTCACATCCGAGGCTCCTAACTCATAGGTCAACATCGGGTTGACTTTTCCAATTTAACTCTTCTCGAAAGAAACTAGATGTCTCATTTCTTACCAATTTCACTCTGTACTCAACTACTCAACTTGATTACATAAAACACAGATAAAGAAATATAATGAGATAGAAAAATGGCGAAGACGGAGTGGTAACCCACGAGACGACTGGCCGGGTCGTCATACATCTGGTATATAAATATATGATTATATGATTCGTTTCTAAGTTTACTAGATCGAAAATTTATAACATTCAAAAACGTATAGACCCAATGTCACATTCAGTAAAGATTTATGATACGTGTATAGGATGTACTCAATGTGTCCGAGCCTGCCCCACCGATGTATTAGAAATGATACCTTGGGACAGTTGTTAGGCTAAACAAATTGCTTCTGCTCCACGAACAGAGGACTGTGTTGGTTGTAAGAGATGTGAATCCGTCTGTCCAACAGATTTCTTGAGTGTCCGAGTTTATTTATGGCATGAAACCACTTGCAGTATGGGTGTAGCTTATTGATACGTTCGAGAAAACTCTACTTGAATCCATTTAATTTTTTTTTACCGACAAACCTGTGCTCGAAAATCAAAATATTTTGAGCACGGGTTTTTATGGTCCAAGTGTATCTTGTCTTTACTACGAATTATTTTCCTTGGTTAACAATAATTGTAGTTTTTCCAATATTTGCGGGTTCCTTAATTTTCTTTCTTCCCCATAAAGGAAATAGGTTAATTAGGTGGTATACTATATGTATATGTATTTTAGAACTCCTTCTAACGACTTATGCATTTTGTTATCATTTCCAATCGGATGATCCATTAATCCAACTAGTGGAGGATTATAAATGGATCAATTTTTTTGATTTCCATTGGAGATTAGGAATAGATGGACTTTCTATAGGACCCATTTTATTAACAGGATTTATCACTACTTTAGCTACTTTAGCGGCTTGGCCAGTTACTCGAGATTCTCGATTATTCCATTTTCTCATGTTAGCAATGTACAGTGGTCAAATTGGATCATTTTCGTCTCGGGACCTTTTACTTTTTTTCATCATGTGGGAGTTAGAATTAATTCCTGTTTATCTACTTCTATGCATGTGGGGAGGAAAGAAACGTCTGTACTCAGCTACAAAATTTATTTTGTACACGGCGGGGGGTTCTGTTTTTCTCTTAATGGGAGTTTTGGGTGTTGCTTTATATGGTTCTAATGAACCAACATTAAATTTTGAAACATCAGTTAATCAGTCATATCCTGTGGTTTTAGAAATAATATTCTATATTGGATTTTTTATTGCTTTTGCTGTCAAATCGCCCATTATCCCCCTACACACATGGTTACCAGATACCCATGGAGAAGCACATTACAGTACTTGTATGCTTCTAGCCGGAATTTTATTAAAAATGGGAGCGTATGGATTAATTCGAATCAATATGGAATTATTACCTCATGCCCATTCTATATTTTCTCCTTGGTTGATGATAATAGGTACAATACAAATAATCTATGCAGCTTCAACATCTCTTGGCCAACGGAATTTAAAAAAAAGAATAGCCTATTCCTCTGTCTCTCATATGGGTTTCATAATTATAGGAATTAGTTCTCTAACCGATACGGGACTTAATGGAGCCCTTTTACAAATAATATCTCATGGATTTATTGGTGCTG
>MCJB01048141.1:0-18448 GCA_002018475.1 Nicotiana obtusifolia | reverse complement strand
CTTGACCCGTTTGAGGACGAACGTTTGTTAAAGAGAGGGAGAATGTGACGACCCGGTAAATCGTCTCATGGATTACTGCTCCGTCTTCCCCAATATATGTATCATTATATTTCATTATCTGTGATTCATGTAATCAAGTTGAGTAAGTTGCATTCGGAGTGAAATCGGTAAGAAATGAGACACTTAGTCTCTTTCAAGGAGGCTTAAGTTGTAAAAGTCAACTGTATGTTGACTTATGAGTTAGAGGGCTCGGATGTGAATTCCGATGATTCGGTTAGTTTCGGGAGAGGATTTATGACTTAGGAGAGTGATCGGAATTAGTTTTGGAGGTTCCGTGTAGAATTAGGCTTGAATCGGTGAAGTTAGAATTTTGGCAATTTCCGGTTGATAGGCGAGATTTTGATCCGAGGGTCGGAATGAAATTCCGAAAGTTGCTGTAGCTTCGATATGTGATTTATGACTTGTGTGCAAAATTTCAGGTCATTCGGACGTGGTTTGGTTGGGTTCGGATCAAAAGAACGATTTAGAAAATTTTGAATCCTTAGGCTTGAATCCGATGCGAATTTGATAATATGATGTTGATTTTAGCGTCCCGATGGTTGGAACAAGTTTAAATAAGGTTATGGAATATGTATTCATGTTTTGTTGAAGTCCCGAGGGTCTCGGATGGGTTTTGGATGGTTGATGGAGTCTAACTTTGGCATTTCAAGAAGGTGTTGATATCGTACTTTCAAGAATAATTAGTATAAAATTATGCAATGAACTCCAAATTCAGTTTTGTTTGAATCATTAAATCCGTATCAAAATTTCGGAGCCATATCAAAAAGAATCGTCCAATTCGGACATCGTATGAGAAAGTTATGCCTATTTTCGCGACGAGGAAGAAAATCTGCCGAAATGTGAGATCCGCGACGGGAATGTGAATCGCACATCAGGAATGCGAATCGCACTTCTGACATTTTTGTCGCGAATTGAGGCAGAAAGTTGGGCGAAGATCCGCGACCAAAACGCGATTCGCATACGTGAAATGCGAACCGCGGAATCGACATTGAGGTCGCGAACTGAGACAGAAAATGGGGAGGAGATCCGCGACGAAAGTGCGATTCGCATATGTGAAATGCGAATCGCGGAATCGACATTGAGGTCGCGAACTGAGGCAGAAACTTGGACGAAATTTACGTCAAGAACGCGACGAGAATGCGAATCGCATACCTGTTATGCGACAGGTATGCGATCGCATATCTGACCTGACGGGGTGNAATTTCGATAAGGATCTAATGCTTCAATTAAAACTGAATTTGGAGTCAATTTGCATAATATTATACCACTTATTCTTGAAGGTACGACATCGACACCTTGAAATGCCAAAGTTAAATTCCATCAACCATCCAAAATCCATTCGAGACCCTCGGGATTTCAACCAAATACTCCAACATGTCCCATAACATTATTCAAACTTGTTCCAACCTTCGGAACGTTCAAATCAACATCATAACATCAAATTCGCATCGGATTCAAGCCTAAGGATCTCAAAATCTTCTAAATCGCTCTTTTGATCTAAACCCGACCAAACCACGTCCGAATGACCTGAAATTTTGCACACAAGTCATAAATCACATATCGAAGCTACAGCAACTTTCAGAATTCCATTCCGACCCTTGGATCAAAATCTCACCTATCAACCGGAAATCGCCAAAATTCTAACTTCACCAATTCAAGCCTAATTCTACTCGGGACCTCCGAAACAAATTCCGATTTCACTCCTAAGTCATAAATCATCTCCCGAACCTAATCGAATCATTGGAATTCACATCCGAGGCTCCTAACTCATAGGTCAACATCGGGTTGACTTTTCCAATTTAACTCTTCTCGAAAGAAACTAGATGTCTCATTTCTTACCAATTTCACTCTGTACTCAACTACTCAACTTGATTACATAAAACACAGATAAAGAAATATAATGAGATAGAAAAATGGCGAAGACGGAGTGGTAACCCACGAGACGACTGGCCGGGTCGTCATACATCTGGTATATAAATATATGATTATATGATTCGTTTCTAAGTTTACTAGATCGAAAATTTATAACATTCAAAAACGTATAGACCCAATGTCACATTCAGTAAAGATTTATGATACGTGTATAGGATGTACTCAATGTGTCCGAGCCTGCCCCACCGATGTATTAGAAATGATACCTTGGGACAGTTGTTAGGCTAAACAAATTGCTTCTGCTCCACGAACAGAGGACTGTGTTGGTTGTAAGAGATGTGAATCCGTCTGTCCAACAGATTTCTTGAGTGTCCGAGTTTATTTATGGCATGAAACAACTCGCAGTATGGGTCTAGCTTATTGATACGTTCGAGAAAACTCTACTTGAATCCATTTAATTTTTTTTTACCGACAAACCTGTGCTCGAAAATCAAAATATTTTGAGCACGGGTTTTTATGGTCCAAGTGTATCTTGTCTTTACTACGAATTATTTTCCTTGGTTAACAATAATTGTAGTTTTTCCAATATTTGCGGGTTCCTTAATTTTCTTTCTTCATTAGGTGGTATACCACATGTATATGTATTTTAGAACTCCTAACGACTTATGCATTTTGGTATCATTTCCAATCGGATGATCCATTAATCCAACTAGTGGAGGATTATAAATGGATCAATTTTTTTGATTTCCATTGGAGATTAGGAATATATGGACTTTCTATAGAACCCATTTTATTAACAAGATTTATCACTACTTTAGCTACTTTAGCGGCTTGGCTAGTTACTCGAGATTCTCGATTATTCCATTTTCTCATGTTAGCAATGTACAATGGTCAAATTGGATCATTTTTGTCTCGGGACCTTTTACTTTTTTTCATCATGTGGGAGTTCGAATTTGTGACGACCCGGTAAATCGTCTCATGGATTACTGCTCCGTCTTCCCCAATATATGTATCATTATATTTCATTATCTGTGATTCATGTAATCAAGTTGAGTAAGTTGCATTCGGAGTGAAATCGGTAAGAAATGAGACACTTAGTCTCTTTCAAGGAGGCTTAAGTTGTAAAAGTCAACTGTATGTTGACTTATGAGTTAGAGGGCTCGGATGTGAATTCCGATGATTCGGTTAGTTTCGGGAGAGGATTTATGACTTAGGAGAGTGATCGGAATTAGTTTTGGAGGTTCCGTGTAGAATTAGGCTTGAATCGGTGAAGTTAGAATTTTGGCAATTTCCGGTTGATAGGCGAGATTTTGATCCGAGGGTCGGAATGAAATTCCGAAAGTTGCTGTAGCTTCGATATGTGATTTATGACTTGTGTGCAAAATTTCAGGTCATTCGGACGTGGTTTGGTTGGGTTCGGATCAAAAGAACGATTTAGAAAATTTTGAATCCTTAGGCTTGAATCCGATGCGAATTTGATAATATGATGTTGATTTTAGCGTCCCGATGGTTGGAACAAGTTTAAATAAGGTTATGGAATATGTATTCATGTTTTGTTGAAGTCCCGAGGGTCTCGGATGGGTTTTGGATGGTTGATGGAGTCTAACTTTGGCATTTCAAGAAGGTGTTGATATCGTACTTTCAAGAATAATTAGTATAAAATTATGCAATGAACTCCAAATTCAGTTTTGTTTGAATCATTAAATCCGTATCAAAATTTCGGAGCCATATCAAAAAGAATCGTCCAATTCGGACATCGTATGAGAAAGTTATGCCTATTTTCGCGACGAGGAAGAAAATCTGCCGAAATGTGAGATCCGCGACGGGAATGTGAATCGCACATCAGGAATGCGAATCGCACTTCTGACATTTTTGTCGCGAATTGAGGCAGAAAGTTGGGCGAAGATCCGCGACCAAAACGCGATTCGCATACGTGAAATGCGAACCGCGGAATCGACATTGAGGTCGCGAACTGAGACAGAAAATGGGGAGGAGATCCGCGACGAAAGTGCGATTCGCATATGTGAAATGCGAATCGCGGAATCGACATTGAGGTCGCGAACTGAGGCAGAAACTTGGACGAAATTTACGTCAAGAACGCGACGAGAATGCGAATCGCATACCTGTTATGCGACAGGTATGCGATCGCATATCTGACCTGACGGGGTGTTTCCAGCTCGATTTTTTACCACTTTATAAATAGAACTTAGTGCCCATTTTGCTCTATAAGACCCATTTTCGTTACCCACGAAGAGGAACACCTCCAAACACCATAGAATCACCATAAATCAACCTCAAAACCCTAATCAAAGGAGATTTTCATGGACAAATTCTTAGAGGAAGAGTCTTGGTCACCTTAAACATACTTGGGGCCATAGAACTCGGATTGAGGTGAATCTTGAAGCAAATATTGGGAGATTTTCAAGAGTAATCACGGGGTAAGTGTTCCTAACTAAATTTTTGAGGAATTACCTCAGTTAATCACCGTTTTTAGCAATTAATTGGTGATTTAAGTTGGGAAAATTGTGGAAAAATCCTAAACCTTAGATTTGAGGGTTGGAGGTCGATCCGGTGTCGGAATTCGACAATTTTATATGGTTGAATTCGTGAGAAGATAAGGAACCCATTGGGGTGAAAAGTACTGAATTTTGAGACGTGGGCCCGGGGCGCGAATTTTGATAATTTCGGGATTTCCTAGTAATTTTGATTATTTTCGCTTGGGCTTTGTCCCCGTAGCATAATGTGACGTAATTATTCTGAATTTGAATAGATTCGACGCACGTGGAGGCCAATTCAAAGGGCAAAGGCGTCGCGGGCTAAGGATTTAGCCGGTTTGAGGTTAGTAATGATTGTAAATGATGCTCTGAGGGTTTGAAACCCCGAATTGCACATCGTAGTGCTATATTGAAGTAAGGCACACGCTCGATGATGAGCGTGGGGTCGTTTACTACTGGGGATTGTGACTTGGTCCATCCCGATTGATGATTTTTACTACCTATTTGATTGGAACTGATTTGATAATAAAATGATTCGGGCTTCTAGCCACCTTTGGGCTTCGTGCCGGTTATGTGAACCCTTCAGGGGGTAATTATCACTGTTTACTGAAATCATATTTGGGCTTCACGCCGGTTATGTAAACCCTTCGGGGGTATTTGTTAATGTTTTGAATCATTATTTGAACTCAGTTTTGAAAACGAAATGATGTTTTCAAATGATTTTGAAATGGATCGGGTGGCACGCCGCCACGGATATGACGTAAATGGGATCGGGTGGCACGCCGCCACGAGATATGACATAGCGCTTGGGCAGTAAGAAGCCCCTCCCGGAGTCTGAACCACCCACAGTGAGCGCAGGGTACCCATTATGATAATTACAGTTGGTAACAATGACAACTGATAACCGGAGATGGGTAGATAATACAGTTGGTAACAATGACAACTGTAGGTTACGGTTGGTAACAATGACAACCGGTAACCAGAGATAATATAGTTGGTAACAATGACAACTGGTAACCGGAGTTTGATAGATTTACAGTTGGTAACAATGACAACTGTAGGTTACAGTTGGTAACAATGACAACTGGTAACCGGAGTTTGAAAGATTTTACTGTTTTTAAATGATGTTGAGCCCGAGGGGCGGTTTTAAAGTGCTTCTTTACTTCACGTTATTTACTTGAAAGATGTACATGTTTTACAGTTGAAAGGAGATTCTACTTGAATTTACACCGGTTTACTATTTCACTGATGTTTCATTACTTCATTGCCTTGTGCATTATGTGTTTTCTTACTTTCAGTCATTATTTATGTGTATTACTCACTGAGTTGGAAGTACTCACATTACTCCCTGCACCATGTGTGCAGATTCAGACGTTAACGGTTCCGCTTTGAGGCATTGACTACTACTGCCAGGGCGGTGATTCGGAGGTTACGAGGTAGCTGTTTGCGTCCGCAGCCCCGTATCTCTTTTATTTTGTTGATTCCACTTTCTTCAAACAATTGTGCCAAAGATATTGTAATAGTTATTTTGTTATTAGGATTTCATTAGTGGCTCATGACTTTGTGATACCCCGATCTGAGGGCTGTAGTCGGGATGGTTTACTATATTTTTCCGCAAATTACTGTTACTTAACCGCACTTATATTATTTTTGTATTATTAACTGTTTAAATGAGGTTTGGTTTAAATCGGCTGACCTTGTCTTCATGAGAAGCGCCATCATGCCTGGGTTGGGATTTTGGGTCGTGACAGAATTAATTCCTGTTTATCAACTTCTATGCATGTGGGTAGGAAAGAAACGTCTGTACTCAGCTACAAAATTTATTTTGTACACGGCGGGGGGTTCTGTTTTTCTCTTAATGGGAGTTTTAGGTGTTGCTTTATATGGTTCTAATGAACCAACATTAAATTTTGAAACATCAGTTAATCAGTCATATCCTGTGGTTTTAGAAATAATATTTTATATTGGAATTTTTATTGCTTTTGCTGTCAAATCGCCCATTATCCCCCTACACACATGGTTACCAGATACCCATGGAGAAGCACATTACAGTACTTGTATGCTTCTAGCCGGAATTTTATTAAAAATGGGAGCGTATGGATTAATTCGAATCAATATGAAATTATTACCTCATGCCCATTCTATATTTTCTCCTTGGTTGATGATAATAGGTACAATACAAATAATCTATGCAGCTTCAACATCTCTTGGCCAACGGAATTTAAAAAAAAGAATAGCCTATTCCTCTGTCTCTCATATGGGTTTCATAATTATAGGAATTAGTTCTCTAACCGATACGGGACTTAATGGAGCCCTTTTACAAATAATATCTCATGGATTTATTGGTGCTGCACTATTTTTCTTGGCGGGAACGACTTATGATAGAATCCGCCTTGTTTATCTTGACGAAATGGGCAGAATAGCTATTCCAATGCCAAAAATGTTCACGATGTTCAGTAGCTTTTCGATGGCTTCCCTTGCATTACCAGGTATGAGTGGTTTTGTTGCCGAATTGATAGTTTTTTTTGGAATAATTACCGGCCAAAAATATCTTTTAATTCCAAAAATACTAATTACTTTTGTAATGGCAATTGGAATGATATTAACTCCTATTTATTCATTATCTATGTCACGCCAGATGTTCTATGGATACAAGCTATTTAATGCCCCGAAGGATTCTTTTTTTGATTCTGGACCGTATTTCTTTCGATCTCCATCTTTTTACCCGTAATAGGTATTGGTATATACCCGGATTTTGTTCTTTCATTAGCAGTTGACAAGGTCGAAGTTATTCTATCTAATTTTTTTTATAGATAATTTGGATGACTGAAATAAAAAATAAAAAATAAGAAAATAAAAAACCTATGTTTGTTTTGAAAAAAATTCTTGGACAATGAAAAAAAGTCTTCTTTTTTTTCTTCTCTTAACTCTTAAGTTAAGTAAAAAGAATGAAATTGAACTACATATGGTAGAAAACCGTGTGAATCAAATATTGTATTGATGATCCACACAGTCCGCACGCTGGTTCATACAATGCGCCGCCCGCTCTTGTATTTGTAATAACCTGTCTTGAATTCAATTATATGTTGATGGAAAAGAACCATAACTATGTAACCCTATTCCTAAAAGATTGATCCCAAAATAGCATATCCAAATTATAAGAAAGCCTATAGACGCTACAATTGCAGAATTTGCACCTCGCAAATTTCTATTTGTTCGAGTATGTAAATAAATTGCAAATACGATCCAAGTAATAAATGCCCAAGTTTCTTTTGGGTCCCAATTCCAATACGACCCCCACGCTTCATTAGCCCATACCGCTCCCGAAAGGATTCCTATGGTTAAAAAAGTAAATCCTAAACTAATAACCCGATAACTCCAATAATCCAATTGTTGAATCAATTGGGACCTGTAATATTTTTTAGCAGAAAAAAAGAAGAAGTATTTTGTAAAACATTTTCACCCAAGAAAAATGACTCGTTTCAAAAACCATTGCTCTTATAAAAAAGCTGTCTGGTTTTTCAAAATGTAATCACTAGAAGTGCTACTGATAATAATGATCCACATAAAAGGGCTGCATAGCCCAATATCATCATACTTACGTGCATTATTAACCACTCGGATTGAAGAGCAGGTACTAATATTACAGATTGGTGTATTTCAGTTAAAATACCTGACGTAGCAAAGCCTTGGGTAAAAATAGCACTAGGGCCAGTTATTTTACTTAAAATTAAAACATTTTTTTTGAAATACGGAATTATATGAATAAGGGAGAAACTCCATAAAAGGAAAATTAATGATTCATATAAATTGCTTAGTGGGAAATGTCCAGAAGAAATCCAACGAGTAACTAATAATCTTGTTATACAGAAAAAAGTAACTATTATGCCCTTTTCTGATGAATTGTATAGTTTTACGATTTCATTGACTAAAAGGGTTATCAAATGAATTGTAATTACAATTGAAACGATCGAAAAGGAAATGTGAGTTAATATATGCTCTAAGGTTGAAAATATCATAAAAAATCTTAAAAAAGAAGAGTTCCTTAATTACATAATTCTAAAAAGGAAATGGGGAATTGAATTCATTATAAGATCTATTTATCCTTTTTAGAAGACGGTATGCCGTCACTTGGACTCGAACCTAGATGCATTAGCACTGCTTCCTAAGAGCAGCGTGTCTACCAATTTCACCATAGCGGCCTGTCTTGAACTTATAATAGCCTATGAATAAGCAATCGTCGAGATTGAGGAAGCTATTTTAGTTTAGTAATGATTCAAATGGATCAATAACAATAAAAAGTTGTTCAAATAGGAATTTGAAGTTGAAGGTTCATTATTTTAGATTTGAGTTTAGAGTCTTAGTTTTTTTTTATTTAACCTGGGACTTTCCTATATTTTATGCTTTCCTCGAATTGAACTCTTGTAACTAAACCGTTCTATACTCAATTAAGGAATAGAGTTCAAAAATTTTTTGTTTTCATTGTTTAATCAGCTATTTCCTATTTATTTTATTTCAGAAACATAAAACCAAAAATGGATTTTGAAGACAAAATAGAAAGAAAAGAACCTATTTTGCATCGCTCTAAATTGACAACCAGTCATACAGAATCTCATTAAGCAATTTTCTCTATTCGGTTAAGGGCAAGATATACATGGATATCTATATAATAATTCAGAGAAAATAAAGAGTTAGACAAAACAAAAAGGTTTCAAAATAGAATCAATTAGTTTCAATGAGTTCTTAACTTTCACTAATTTCACTAAAGATTTTTATATACATTCTTCTATATATATGGAAATAGAATGGAAATATAGATTTTTTTTAATGGAATTCTGCAAATAGGTCGATGGGGAAAATGAAACTCCCCACCTTGGAATAGAAATGATGTTTATTCTTTTGTCAACAAAAAAGTTATTATTCAGTAAATAGAGGATTTCCTAATTCTATTATTTTATCCATCAATCAGAAAAGCGAAGCGAGTTCCATTACGTATTGATTGGTGAGCTAATCAATATCAAATATGAAAGGAAAATAGTTAAATTATTCAATTAGATAATAATTGAATAATTTAAGAATAATTGAATTATTTTTTCAAGTTGATTCAAATTATTCGAACGTTTTATTACTTATTTATTTTTGTTTGGAGTACAAAAAAACTTTTTGAATTCTCGGTAGAAAGAGATTTCGCTAACGAAAAAGCCTTTAATGCTATCGAATATCCCTTCCTTTTCCAAATATTTTTACGAATATGCTTTTTTGATGTCGAAGTGCGTTTTTTTGGAACTGCCATTTAGAAATTAAAAAATTACTCATTGTTATAGCTGGATGTGAAAGACATCTATTGTTCAAAACAAATTCTTTTTACTACTATTTATTTTTGAGCTAATAGTGTTGTCGTAAAATAAAACATTATCGAGATAGGCCAAAGATGTGTGAAAATTGCATAATACTGGAAATAAAAAAAGAAGGTCAATATGTGTTTTTTCAAGTTTTTCTATTCCATAAAACATTCATAATTGTAAAAAAAAGGTTCTCTATTGACTGGTATCTTTATTTCACATTATTTGTTGATTCATAAAATCTATACCTACAGAATTTGCTAACCGACTGTTCTGTAGAAAGGAAATTAGTTGAACTTAATAAAAATCAAAAATAAAATAAAGAATCCAAAAAAAACTCGATTTCTATTTATGATTCCACATTTCATTTACATGCAATAAAATACCTCAAAAGGTTTAAAGATAAAAACCGCGTTTTTACTTCATGAAATGAAAAACTTGAATCTCCATTCGATTCACTGGTTAAACTTGGAAAAAAATAGGCCTATTTCAAAAGAGATTAGTAATTAATCCCTTTCATATCATTTGACCAATTGTAACTTCTTGATTTCAATAGTTGAAGTATTTAGCAAAGACTCAGAATAAGTAAGAATAGAAAATTCGATTTAAGTTTTAAATTAGTTTAAGTTAGTCCATATTTTGACTTTTTATTGACTCCTTTCAAAAGAGGTAAGATCCGGTGAATCGAAAACAATTAATTAAGAATTCAAAACTTTTTTATGGAACAGACATATGAATATGCGTGGATCATACCTTTCATTCCACTTCCAGTCCCTATGTTAATAGGAGCGGGACTTATTCTTTTCCAAACGGCAACAAAAAAATTTCGCCGTATGTGGGCTTTTCAGAGTGTTTTATTGTTAAGCATAGTCATGGTTTTTTCAATCTACCTGTCTATTCAGCAAATAAATAGCATTTCTTTTTATCAATATCTATGGTCTTGGGATCATCCATAATGATTTTTCTTTAGACTTCGGATACTTGATCGACCCACTTACTTCTATTATGTCAATACTAATCACTACTGTTGGAATTATGGTTCTTATTTATAGTGATAATTATACGGCTCATGATCAAGGCTATTTGAGATTTTTTGCTTATATGAGTTTTTTCAGTACTTCCATGTTGGGATTAGTTACTAGTTCGAATTTGATACAAATTTATATTTTTTGGGAATTGGTTGGGCTGTATCTATTAATAGGATTTTGGTTTACACGACCTGTTGCGGCAAATGCTTGTCAAAAAGCATTTGTAACTAATCGTGTAGGGGATTTTGGTTTATTATTAGGAATTTTAGGTTTTTATTGGATAACAGGGAGTTTCGAATTTAGAGATTTATTCGAAATATTCAATAAATTGATTTATAATAATGAAGTCGATTTTTTATTTGTTACTTTATGTGCTGTTCTCTTATTTGCCGGTGCAGTTGCTAAATCCGCCCAATTCCCCCTTCATGTATGGTTACCTGATGCCATGGAGTGGCCTACTCCCATTTCGGCTCTTATACATGCTGCTACTATGGTAGCGGCGGGAATTTTTCTTGTAGCTCGGCTTCTTCCTCTTTTCAGAGTTATACCTTACATAATGTATTTGATCTCGGTTATAGGAATAATAACAGTATTATTAGGAGCTACTTTAGCTCTTGCTCAAAAAGACATTAAGAGAGGTTTAGCCTATTCCACAATGTCTCAATTGGGTTATATGATGTTAGCTCTTGGCATGGGGTCTTATCGAAGCGCTTTATTTCATTTGATTACTCATGCTTATTCCAAAGCATTATTATTTTTAGGATCCGGATCCATTATTCATTCAATGGAAACTATTGTTGGATATTCGCCAGCTAAAAGCCAGAATATGGGTCTTATGGGAGGTTTAAGAAAACATGTACCAATTACCAAAATCACATTTTTATTAGGTACACTTTCTCTTTGTGGTATTCCACCTCTTGCTTGTTTTTGGTCCAAAGATGAAATTCTTAATGATAGTTGGTTGTATTCGCCAATTTTCGCAATAATAGCTTGGGCCACGGCGGGATTAACCGCATTTTATATGTTTCGGATCTATTTACTTACTTTTGAAGGGCATTTAAACGTTCATTTTCAAAATTATGGTGGAAAACAAAAAAAACCCTTCTATTCAATATCTCTATGTGGTAAAAACGGAGTTAAGAAAAACTCTTGTTTATTAACTATGAATAATAATGAAAGTACTTATTTTTTTGCAAAAATCAAATATCCAATTGATAAAAATGAAAGAAAGATGACACTGAAGGAATATGATCTTCTTTATTGATTCTCAATGGTTTACATGATCCCTATTTATAGTTCTAGAATACAAATCAAAGACCAATAGGGATTAGTATAGGAACTAAATCAAATCAATGGAAGATATGGAATAATAAAGATACTTTCCTAATATAAAATATATTCTCCTAATACCTTCTCCATGGACGAGAAATATGTCATCTTGATGATTCCAACATTGAACGACACACTACTGCCAGCAGCACTGTACAACACGCCACATCGGCTCATGCACTTAGAATTAGCTCTGGCTCCGGGAGGGAGCCAACCACCAAATGACAATTTAATGAAGATTATGTTATGGAATTGTCGAGGAGCTAATAACCATGAATTTCGACGCAATCTGCGATTCCTACTCAACTGGAATAACCTTTCTGTTCTATGTCTGATTGAAACTAAAATGGCAAGATCACACACCACTTCTTCAGGAATTTAACTTCACTGACTTAATCCAAGTAGCTGCTTGAGGCTCCTCAGGAGGCATAGTGCTTCTTTGGCGATCCCACGATTTCACTGTCAATCCTGTTGCGGTTACCAACCAGGAAATACATGCAGCTTTCCAGGTTAGCCCTAAATCCAATCCTTGGTTACTTTCTGTCATTTATGCTGGCACATCTTATCATAATAGACAGATATTATGGCAGAACTTACAAAAAATCAATAAGTCCCATAATAGTGCTTTGTTTTTATGTGGCGATTTTAATAAAGTCTCCTCCTCCTCTGATAAATTTGGTGGAGCTCATATTCATGTTAATAGATCTGCTGCTTTTAATAAGTGTATTAATTCTGTTAATATGGTTGATTTAGGATTCACTGGGTCCCAGTTCACATGGACAAACAAACCTAAATTACTTAATAATGCTACTCGCACCCACTCCCTAATAATGGAACGTTTAGACAAATTTTTTGCAAATAATGCATGGATCCATCTGTTCGAAGACTCCACCGTAAATCATCTGCCTCGCACACATTCTGACCATTGTCCCATACTTCTTAACCTCACCAGACCCTTCTCCAAACCAAGTCCTTCATATAGATTAGAAACCATGTGGCTACAACACCTTGATTTTAAAAAAGTAGTTGCTTCTGCATGGCTTGATAATTCTAACTATTTAGAGGACCTAATTCTTTTTACTACTATGGCAAAACCTTATCCGGATGGACTGAAACTAAACAAGCTATATTTAGTATTTGTATGACTGCTTTTACCAACTCCGCTATTCCACCTGAAATAAACAACACTTTTCTCACACTAATACCCAAAACTCCTCATCCAGAACATGTAACACAACACCGCCCAATTGGTTTATGCAACACTACTTATAAAATCATTACTAAAATTATAATTCATGGCATCCGACCCCTACTGTCCAAAATAATCAACCCTACACAAAGTAGTTTTATCCCCGGCGTCGTGCTGCCGATAATGCATACTCATTCAAGAAATAATTCACTCATGCAAATACCAAAAGGAAAAAACAGGTAATATGCTTCCAAAAATCGACCCTAGAAAAGGCTTTTGACCGACTTGAATGGTCCTTTCTCCACTTTTCTCTTCATCAACTAAATTTTCCTCACCCTTTATAAACTTAATCATGTCATGTGTTACTACATCATCCATATCAATCCTTATTAATGGCAAACCCACTCCTACCATCAAGAGGTATACACTAGGGATATCCGCTCTCTCCTTACCTATTTATTATTTGTAAGGAATCCCTTTCCAGAATGATTGAACACAAGGTTAAGTTTGACAGTGGACACCGATATTGCCAGAAATGCACCACCACAATCCTCTGTATTTGGTAAGTACTTAGGCCTCCCAATTACCACCTTGACCCCAAAATCATACGACTACCAATTCTTACTTGATCGTATCAACACCAAATTATCATGGTAGCACGCTAAATTTCTTTCCTTAGCTGGCCCCGCTACCCTAATAAAATCAGTGTTAAACACTATAACTAACTTATGCAATGCAACTCAACTTACTCCCACACAAGACTCTCCTTCAAATTGACCGTCTTTAATTTTGGGTATCCACCCCCCCAAAAACAAAAGATCCACCTCCTCAAATGGGATCAAGTCACCACGCCGAAAGACCAAGGAGGCCCAGGCATCCCAAAACTTAGGCCCAAAAACTTATCCATGATAACAAGCCTCAATTGGCATTATCACCATAAACCAGACCTCCTATGGGCGACTGTACTCCATTCCAAATATAACCCAGCATCACCAGCAACCCTTCCTTATTACGACACCCAACATTCTACCCCCACGTCTTCATACATCTGGAGAAGTATGAAACAAACCTCTCATATCTGTAGAAAGGGAACTGGCTGGAACATAGCATCAGGTCACTTTATTCATCTGTGGAATGATTATTGGATACCTCCTAATCTTTCCTTGCGACAGCTTACTCACGGACCATTACTCGAAGAAGAGACTAAGCACTCCCTCAATACCATCATCTCAAATAATACTTGGAATTTTGCAAACCTCTCCTTTGATTTGCCAAGCACAATTATTAGTCGAACCCAAAACATTAATATTCCTCTAATCAATTCATCAATAATACAGCGAATGGCATGTTCTCCACATCCTCAGCCTACAAGCTAATTACTCATCATTCTAATTACTACTGTCACCCCTTCCCTCGCAAATGGATTTGAAAACTTCTACCACAAATAAAATTAAGCACTTCTTATGGCTACTTGTTCTCAATCTTTTGCCTACTGCTTTATTCCTTTATTATCGAAACATCACCCTCTTCGCCTATTTTAGTATTTTGCAAAATTAATTATGAGGATGTTTACCCTAAATTTCGGAAAACAATTGAATTTATACGTGATTTTAAGGATATGTGACCTAATTTGATACAAATGACGAATAATATAACGAAAGTTAAAATTAAGAGATATATGGAAAAGAAACGCAAACCACCTGAGTTAGACACTCTCGGCCGTTGGCTGATCCTTCTTGGGCAGAAACTAATTATAATAGAAATTGAAACAAGTTGATGATAAAATGATTCCAGAGGAGCAATATATCACTGTTTTTTCTTTTTATTGATGATTCGTGAAAAAGGTGTTCACAAAATGGTTCAACTCTCCCTTTATATAGTGGGGAGGTCATACATCTGGTGCAACTTTATACAAGGTAAAATTTTTTGCACAAGA
This sequence comes from Nicotiana obtusifolia, assembly GCA_002018475.1. Classification (NCBI taxonomy): domain Eukaryota; kingdom Viridiplantae; phylum Streptophyta; class Magnoliopsida; order Solanales; family Solanaceae; genus Nicotiana; species Nicotiana obtusifolia. The sequence continues at coordinate 3,197 of MCJB01048141.1, read as the reverse complement.
TAAAAAAATCTCATGATTTGCTAATTAAGCGGTTCTATTGATTAGCGTCGAGATTCCTGCCGCGATTTTCATCCTGTTATGGATATTACGGTTTTCTGTCGTATAGGTTTAATGATCTTCCCTCGGACATTTTCGGAGTCAGGCTCGATTTAGGACCACAGGCTCGATTTTCTCGAGGTTGGACATTCTTGCTTCATGTTCCGCTTCGATAAAGCTCGGGTTCGATCTTCGACCCTACTCATTCCGAACCCAGTCTGTCGTGCAATAGTTGAACTTGATGTTAACCATATAGGGTCGAGCCCGATTTCGACCACTTATAAAGGGGCCCGACTTCGACCGTATACAGATAATCTCCTCGTTTTTTGGAGAGTAACGACGAGAAACGATATGAGCCTCAAATTCTCATTCTGATAAGTGACGTTGAACTTATGACGTACACGATACGGAAATCAAAAACGTCCCATCAGAAAGCTTTTTAAAGCATCAAGTGTGTGTCAGTCGGCGTTCTGCCGCTTTGGGATGCGAATCGCCGTTTTGAGAGACTATAAATACCCTCTCTCACCTTTTATATTCAAATGTCCGTGCTCTTTTATAAAACTAAATCGTTCTTATCTTCAAGACCTCCTGCCTTCTGATTTTCTGAAAATACCTCACAAGTTATCTTCATACTTTAATTCCTTTGCGTTTGTATCTTTTAATTTATTCATCTGTTCGAAACAATGGCGAAGACTTCAAAATCCGTTCCTCAAAGACAAACTCCCTCTTTTTCTCAACCTGTTGAGGATGTTTCGCCTGTCGTTATTGAGGAACCTACAGTGGAGCCCCTTCTGAAAGCGTTTGTACCAACCGGGTGTTCAACCGGAGCCGATTTCAAGGTCGACAAAGCTTCCTCAATACCGGGCCGATGCGAACCGGTCATGAGATAAATCTGTTCAATCACCGATAGAGTTCTTGATAAAGTCAAGGAAGAATGTAACTGGGTCGACAAGTGTGTAGTGTTTCCTGCACCTGAAGAAGCAATCACTACCCACGTGGAGGGTTTTTTAAGTGTTTACACTTATCCCTTCACGTTGGGCCGTTTGGACCCGGTCATTATTGCCTTTTGCAAAAGGTACGAAGTGACCCTGGGCCAAATTCATCCTTCTTTCTGGAGGATAGTTATCCTTCTCCTTTTTTTGTAAACAAGATCGAGGGGTATCCTTTTACCTTCGATCATCTCATGCGTTTGTACAGTCCCCGATTCTACTGAGGGGGGTTGATAAAACTTGCTCGTCGGGAAAGCAAAGCCCCGTTCTCAAGTATTGATAAGGATCAGGATCGAGGTTGGTTGGGTCGATTTGTTCGAGTGAAAACATCGGACCTAATCTCGGCCGAGGATATGCCATTTCCTAAGAAATGGAATATGAAGCGTAAGTGTAGCCCTTCTTACAATTTGTTTACTGTTCTCCCTTTCACCTTTCCTCTTATCAATTTTATATGGCGCAGCTGTATCTTGGATACCGGATGCGATTTCTCGTCTCAGAGAATGGGTCGAGGGGATCGTATCCCAAAGACCATATTCCGAGCACGCATGGCGTGAAATTTCGAAAGGCCGGTGGGAGGCCCGACTTCATGGTAAGATAAGTTACACTCGAGCTTAATTCTTTATGCTATCGATTTCTAACTTGTTTTACCTTTCTTTTGCAGGTTTATCAAAGGATGTTGAGATAAGACCTGCACCCATGGGCGATGATGTTTTCAGCGAGCCCCCTGTTTTGAAGCAGGATAAAGAGAAGAAAAAAAGAGAGGCCCCAAGTTCCTCAGACCTCGGAAAGAAGAGACCGAGAAAAATATTGGTTCGCAAGCCCAAGGGGAGTGCTAGTGATCGAGTCTTAACCTTCGGACTTACTACGTCGATTGAGGGATGAGTCCGAGGAGGAAGAAAAGGATTTTGACCTTATGGCTAGTGTGCTGCCACAATCTGAAGGGCGAGGGGTCTCTGGACCAAGAGCTAGTGAAGCGACCTTCTCTAAGTTAGGGGACCCGAGGTGGAGACAAGAACTGGGGCTACCCTAGATACGAGGAGAGCACCGCTGGGAATCTTGGGTCCGATTGAGATGGTTGATTCGCCCTATTTCTCGGAATCAACATTCAACGAGTCCCAAATGGCAAAAGAACGTTCCCCAGACGGAGATCACAGATCGAAAGACCCTTTCCGTAGTTTTTTCGATGGTGTGGATTCGGCGTCCGCGGAAGATGTTCTTGGGATCGGTAATTTAGAGGTACCAAGGAGAAGCTCATCCACCGATACAAGGGGGATTTCCTTCAGTCTAAAATTGGTCGATCGATTTCCCATGCGGAGCGCTCATCCACCGAGTATGCCAGGGTTCTTTCCGCTCCCGTCGGAGTGGCCAGTTATCTTTGGTGCTTGTTGACCAAGAAGGATCAGGCAAAAATGAACGAGGTGGATGCGCCTTGCCTGTTCAATGAAGCTCAACAGGCGCTGAATCGGATAATTTCCGATAAGCTCTATTTGATGTTCTTTGTTTTTTACTTTAAAATTTCAATTAATAATAACATCCTCCTTTATACTTGCAGGCCTCGGCACTTCACCATGAAGCCTTTCTCCGATTTCGGGAAGAGTCAAAACGCTATGAACGGCTCGAAGGGGAGATGATGAACCTCCGTGCCGAACTGGAGCTTACCCGGAAGGATAATGCTGGCTTGGTCGAGCAAGTAGAGCAAAAGCTTGATCAGATTAATCAGCTTCGATATGAATAAGTGTGGTTAAAGCTGAGGCCGATGAGTGGAGAAGCAAGATGGATCAGCTGGCCTCGGAAAAAGAGACATTTCAGGTACAGTTAGCTTCAGCAGAGGCTCATCTTAGAGAGGAAAAGGAGAAAGTAGAGGCTCAAACCAGGAACACCGACGAGCTCCAATCTCGGATCAGCATGGTTATCTCAGATCGAGATAATATGGCTAAAGAGCTAAAAACGGCCAAGTCGGAAGTTGTCGTGGTCAAAGCCGAAGCTGATGAACTGGTGGCTCAAAATAAGGCCGATGATGAAGCTGCTCAAGATCAACCCCAAGGAATATAGTTGACCATATAAGGTGGCAATCTCGCAGACTTGTCCTTGAAGAGATTCATGCTCGAGGTTTTGATTTATCGGTAGAGATCGAAGATGCCAGGAGAGCCGAGGCCAGAAAATTAGCCTTCC